>JAGDVL010000002.1:4763473-4930049 GCA_017657105.1 Fusarium acaciae-mearnsii | reverse complement strand
GAGCCAGTGAGCCAGTGAGCCAGTGAGCCAGTGAGCCAGTGAGCCAGTGAGCCAGTGAGCCAGTGAGCCAGTGAGCCAGTGAGCCACAGTGAAATCAGTGAGCCAGTGAGCCAATAAGCCACAGAGAAATAGTGAGCCAATAAGCCACAGAGAGAGAGAGAGCCCTAGAGAGAGGCAGCAAGCAAGAAAGCTTAGCAACTGTCCAATTGCTGTTGTGCCACGCGCCAACTCTACTGTGTTGTTGACGGATTTACCTATGCGTCCTATATGCCGTTGTTGTTGAGTTCATCTCACTTCGACCAGGCAATGATCCAGGATTTCTAAGTCTGAGGCGATGAAGGAAGGGCGACGAAGTCGGACTCCCACAACCTCCACGCGGTGTCGCCCGGGGACCTGGTCCAATGGACTTCAGGCAATGTGGGAGACGCAACATTCTTGTATCTAGTACCTTTTCTCAACTTTGAAATCAATGACAAGAATTATGTATATAACATGGATGTATGGTTACTCTAATGGAAGTGATGCCTGAGAAAGTCGAGTTCGTGAGGATCTTTGTCGATGGCCACCACGGATTGAGAAACGAATTGTCTTTGTCTGATCGGTCAACCGTCACGGTATGAGAGCTTTGCATTGCTATTGCCTGGAATTAATGTGTCCGAATGTCTAGTATATCCATAATTCTTTAGGCTGCTTGGTAGCACTGAATATCATCGTTCCATTTCCTCATTAGGTATGATCGTGATACTAGTCCTACAAAGCTTTAAGTCGAAAGTGGTGATATCGCTAAACAACAGTAGTGTCTACCAGAAAACTGAGACACAGCTATCATCAGTGATGGAAGATTGGCTCTTTTACGTGCCGAGGCATGCAACGCAAATCATGGAAGTCAATGTGACTCAGTCAACTAACTTACAAGGGAAAAGCGCCATTGAAACATGACAGGTCGTTCAGGTGGAAATTACCGAGCAGCAGTAAAATCCGCCAGCCCCAAAACGGTGTCTGCTTACATTTTTCTTTATTTCCACAATGATGTAAACGATGGACTGGTATGGACAAGACTCTTCTCGATTTCGGATAGTATCTGATCTATGTGTCATGGTTTGATCTAGATCTTCGGCTGCATCAATCGGAGCGTCGTTGTGAAGATTTACCGGGCTGCTCAATTGTATCCTTAGCTTGTTGCGTGATCCTTCAGCATGGTGATTGATCGGCTGGCATGGTTCGTTTGTAAGAGGCTTGGGCTAATGCTGGGATGCTGCCGTGTTCGAGTACAACTGAGACAAGCATGTAGACGCAGTGAGCAGCACCGGTTATGATTAACAGCCAGCACAACCATCAGATAATCGGAAACATAACGTCAGTTAATGTGGCAAGAACCAGCGAGCTTCATTTCAGCCTTGTAACGCCTCAACTTTTGAGTTGGGATCGGAACCGGGTGTATGTTTCCGCTGTCCTCTCCCCTCGGAAGGACCTCAGATCCCGGACCTCTTGCCAACACAATTTTGACAGGTTCCACCTATCACATACTCGGAAACGCCGGAGTTGGAAAGCTACTGTGCGGTTTATACACTAGTCTCCCCGTCCCAGGGGCCGCAGGGCGGGTGACCGGGGATTAACAACACCCGAGATGAAGAAACTAAATCGTGATGGTTCCAATTGAATGCACTGTTCAGATCTCGTGCTGGAGGGCTGTCCGCAAACAGCTGCTAAATCCGCTAACCCATGCTCCGCGTGTACACCCGGCGATTCTATTCCCCTGTCACAAAATAGAGATTACTAGCCTGTCTTGTAAGCATGATTGCAGCCCTTGGCGTCGATAAGAGTACGAGGATCCTTGACCCGATGATATGGATCTGGAATTAGGCCATCTTTATTCCTATTCCGCCTGTCTGGCTACCAGAATAGAAGAACATGGTATCTTTGTAGTGCGATTGATATTCAATAAATTGATGTCTTTATTGCGGGTCTCCCCTTTTAGATTGATCCAGAACTTGGATATCTCAAATTCATATCCACATGCTGGCATCACTCTGTAAGGCTCCGTCCAGAACCTACCTGACTCAAACTCAGGGCGTCGACGATTCCAGTGGCGTATCATCAGGAGCGCACTGACCATTAGCCCATGTCGGTCAGCACTGGGCGTCACAGTATATATCAGCCGCTGCTGCGTCGTGGTCGCAATCCAGCCCTTTTCTTTCAATGATAGCTACGCCATGTTGATCTGCAACGCCCAATAACACCCAGTTTTTGATCGGGAGGCTCGACCTCCGGCGATATTAATATTCAAGATGATATCCAGCAAAGCTGTTATGGTATGGACGAATCGAATTGATTTGAAGGGTCGGATGCTGATGGGGGTTACAGTCCTTTGAATGGAGTCTTATGATCATCGCCTACGTCCTGGTCGCTGCCCGAGTTTACGTGCGAGTTTGGCTACGCAATGCGAGGTTATATTCAGCCGATTACCTTCTTTTCGCCGGTTTGGCAGCATGTCAGGGATTGCTTATCTGCGATACCATGACATATCGAATGAATGCAATGGACGATTTTACAATATCCAACGTGGCTCTCAAAAAGGTTTGCTTTCACTCATATGCCCAGAACAAGAACTCATCAAGTCAACAGATTCGATTTGCGACGAATTACTTTTTCGACTTTGGCATTTACTTTCCGAAATTCAGCATCATCGCATTTTACTTCAACCTCGTTCCATTCACACACCCTGGAATGCGCACTCTTTTATACGCCCTGGCTGGTCTTACGGCATCATTTTCGCTCGTCACTCTTTTCAGCGACACTTTTTGGTGCGGGCCGGACCCTTCGGTGAATTGGTTGGATACGGACGAAGATCACTGCCAGGCTTTCATGTCAATGAAGCTCATGAGAATAAACTGGGCTATGAATTTCACCTCTGAAGTATTGAGTATGTTGACGCTATAATTTGTGACAACAGGCGATGGCTGACGTTTTATTTTTCGTCTAGATGTACTTTATCCCCTGCCATTATTGAAGGAGCTCAAGGTAAATTCAAGGCGGAAAAAGGCTGGGCTTGCCGTCATCTTCGGACTCGGTCTCATCACCATCTTTGTCAGTATTGGACGCTTTATCCAAACAACCTTTGTCAGCAACGATATCTCTATATGTATGTTATCACAATCCATCTTATTCACGGTAATATTCCAGGTCTAACAATATTCTAGATATTTGGGCAACGGCCGAGATATGCATCTCAGTCATGGTTGTAGCCAGCACAGCCCTCCGACCACTTCTCCGAAAAATGTCAAACATGAGTATGCTCAGCAGTCACGAGCGATCACGGCACCATCAAGCAGGACCTATACACCCGGCACAAAATATGGGAGTTGGAACCATCGGATCAGGGACATACTGGAACAGAAGGAGGAGAAAAGACAGCTTGTCAGGAAGCGAAACGGAAATAAACACGACTAATGGGATTGTTTTGACCCAGCAGGTCATGGTGTCAAGGGAGACAATTGTTGCGATACCCGAAGTACACGAGGTACAGGAGGAGTTTAAAGTTTAGCAATGATATATAAAAGGCCTAATTATTACAGAAGGTCAATAATACAAACTCAAAATACATCGAGTCGATGATAACATGATACCAAAGAGTCTGAGTCAAGAAATCACATTCAACTTTGACACAACTTACTGCGTTTCCACCGCCGAGTAACGAGGCTTGTCAGATACATCACTTCCGTCTCTTTCCGTCCTAAACCCAGCCAGCTCATAGATAAGGATACCCCTGGCAAAAAGAGCACTTGCCATTAAACGAATCACAATGATAGCCGAGTCCCTAACACTTATAAATACCAAGCTTGAAAGGATCAGAGTCCCACAGAAAGCCTGCAGCGCATCCCCAATGTAGAGAGCAGATACCAGGACCAGAAACCAGCCAGTATGCTTATGATTTGTTTTGACCTCAAGTCGGTTCTGCCAGGGAGTAGGTGTAAGCTCAGCCCAGACTCTCTGTGATAGCTTGTCTCGATTGTTTTTCTCTCCCTCTGCATCTTTGACAGAGATCTTCAATCTGGCAGCGAGGTACCCAACGAGATGTATGAGTACGGCTGCTGCGGTCCACGCGGCGGGAAGGAAATCCTCTGCCGGAGAAAACGTGCAGACTGCCAGTGTACTAAGCTGATATGCGAGGTGGGCATTATTGGCAACAGCTGCAGAAGCAACAGTATACTCCAGCATAGACACGATAGTGGGTGCCCATACTGACTGCGGTCTACCAAAGTTGGTATGAAAAGGATCAGTGCCCATTTTAGTGATGAAGTCATCGTACTCTGTCGCTGTAAGAGGACGCACTCCAGAGCTAGACATTGAGAGCAAAGAGGCGAGCACAGGTCGACGATACGCAAGCATAGCAGTGTCGAGATACGACGCACTCATCAACTGAAGCATTGTAGGCGCGAGACCTAGAATGACAGCAGCTGAGGCAAGTTCAGCCTTGCGATATTCAGGCATTGTATCCAAGACGCAGCCTAAGACGCCATATCCTAGTTGTCGAGTTGGGTCAGAGCGATTTCTGTAGTTGCTCAGAGGCTCGGTGCATCTTTCGTCGAGAAGCTGTTCCTTGATGATGTGATCCCAGGCTGGGAAGAAGTTCTCATACTGAATGTAAGAGCGCATTGCGATGGTAGGAGAGATATAGCAACAAATAACAATTGCAGTTGGGAGTAGGTAGCTCAAAAAACCTGGTGTCCTACAACTTACAGTCATCGCAGCTCGATTGTGGAAAATAAATGTCTCGTTTCAGATGGAAAATAAGCAGAGATTTAGGTTTTATATCATCACCTGTCCCACTTCATAGCTGCAGTCAACGTGATAGGCTGAAACCTGGCTCGTTAAAAATAGAGATGTGACAACTTCGATGTAACATTTTGCACAAATGTAAGCGCTGAGGCTGCATGAGCTGACGAAATCGACATTTCTACGGCTAGGTTGATCCTTTATCAGTAAACTAGCCAATGGAAAAGGCCATTCATCAGAAATTATTTAATAATCTCTTGCTTATCCTTTTATTAACCTACCAGGCTCGTGGGTAACAGAAATGTTGACCTCTCAAGTCTTACTGTACAAAAATAAAATAGCCTAAAGGGTATAGTCTAAGTAGCATAAGCTGATCTACTAATTTCGTCTCTTATGCTCCCAGCAGCCAACTTTTCTGATACCCTGAGGCCAGGCTCCCACGATCTGGCATATGATGGTCAATTGGCTCAAATACGAATGCGAAAACAGAAAGCAAACAAACTCTTGATACCTCTGGCCATCAATTCGATCTACCTATATGAGCAGACAGATCCAAAGTGACGTTGGAGTCCAATATATGTGTAGTGTTTCAACAAACCGCTCCTAGTTTGATCACGGTTTACTAGCCGGAGTATAAGGCAGAGAACGTAGCACAGTGGTGACTTGACGTATATCATTGATACATAACAAGTGAACAATACTTTATCTTCGTATTGTCAAGATCACTTGATAGAAACGTACATTATTATTACTATAGATAAATAAGCAAATACATAAATTAATATTACCACATCTTGCCTTGTTCATACCCATTTACATCCCTTCAGCGGTGACAAATGCAACAAAATAATCCTCAAGCACAAATACTCGTAAGCTCAACATCGCCTTAAAGTTCCTCTTCGAGCTGGCTCAAGCCTAGCAGCCTCATTCCAGGTCGTAGGTCTAGCAGGTGTAGTCGCCGAAGAAACTCTTCTGTTCAACCTCGTAGAGTCCAAACCATCTGGCCAGGTATCAGATCTCCCCATACCCGAAGAACGAACAGCCATCGAACGGCTTCTGCTCAGCGACGTAGAAGTGTCCCATGAATTTCTCGAGTTCTCCTCCAGGGTCAATAAAGGCTGGCCAGTAGAGGCTCGCACGCCACGACCACTCGTCCCACGCCATGAGGGTTGTCTTTGTGGTACCGTGGATGACATATCCAGCAGAGGCGGCGGAGTGAAACCCGTCTGAGCGCAGTAGATAGAGTCGGTTCTGGTAGAAGACACGCTTGAAGTCCTTCTGGGTCGGTTGGGATATTGTAGATCATCGGACGCACCATAAGACCTCCTCGAAGGCGTTCTTGACAATCCTGCACCGATTCCCCAAGTATCTGACGAAGTTCTTTGACCACGAGTTGTATCCATCTGCTGGTTCTCATATTCATCAAGAGCCCCGAGCAAGCCACCATTGCATGGGCTTTCTCTTGGCCTCTGTGTAGCAGCTCGAGATCTTTCTTCCATTTCCTCTCTGAGTAGGTCATATCTATCTCCCAGAAGGCCCGTTGGACTGAACGTTGGCTCCGACATTGACTGGCACACTTGTGCTCCCTGTATCTGAGGGTCTGATGATGGTGTCAGACTGGAACGAGGACGATGCTGCGTCTGCTCTGGGAACGAATACGAGTTTGCCATCTTTTGAACGTTGAATATTTAAACTGTCTGATTGAACAGTTGAGCTTGAGAGGGAACACAGGAACATTTGTAGTTGAATAGGATATGACTTGACATTGAATAGTTGTGCATATCATAATATTGGTGGCTTTGTCGGATGGATATATGCTCCATCTTCCTCGAAATTGGTTATATTCACTCTTTCCATGATGCTTTCATAGATTCTAAACAACTGATAACATGATCTCTCACGGTATGTAACATTCAACACTGCCTCACTCATGAATCGAGATATGTATCGACAGTTGCAACACAGCCTCAGCCCAAGTTCCAATTGATAACTAATCCAATAATCCTTTGCAAAGTCCGAACTTGATCTCGTACTCACGGTCAAGACGTTCTTGTGATAGTTTGTGTGATAGAAACTGAGTGAGACTAATTGGCCAATGGCGATAGGTGACCAGTAACAACAACCCTGGCTCTCTGTAAGGATTTATCGGTAAATTCTGGCCGAGTCCACCATGAAAGGTCAGCACTGCCCCGATCTCGAGTATCACTGCGCCACCACGTTTTATTGGCGAGGAATTAAATGTAATCGTCATAAGCTCAATCTGTGTCTTTTTGTTTGGGATTTGAGGTGAATTTTATTGACGTACAATACTATAAAGCGCATGTTGGGTAGTATAGTGGATTAGTAACTGGCCATCTTCTATATACACTAACTCAATAACACCAAAATCGCTCATTTTTCCTTGTATAATATTTCAAAATGACTCTCAACTTTGTCTTGGTGGAGGCTGTGTAGTGATAGAGTATACATTAGCTTGAATCCTTTGTGCGGAGAAGACATTGACCGTTGTTTCGTCAATATTACAGACAACATCTTCTTAGACACATCTAGATCAATATTACATAGACCATCGTCTTATTTGTTCAAGTCTAATTATTCTCACCGCTTTCCCGTCTTCTCATTGTGGTTTAATACTCGGTTTCGTCCGCGGATTCCTACAGGGAGTTTATGAGGTAAGTTAGCCAAATGTTTCATTCAAAACGCTACTTATCTCAATTCACAGGATCTGAGATATCACAAAGACCATTCGACTTCACGTATCACCAAAGTACGCTGATTTGCTGCTTTAGACATCAAGACCAGTTACCAAGGTGGTTGAGAACCGGTCCGTCGTCATAAGGCAGGAAAAGGCTGTTAGGCTTCTGTGGTTGCCCACACCTTCATAGCTGTCTATATCGATGATTAAAAGTTACATGGCCTAACTCAGAATGGGAAACAATGATCAATGTTTTAAAATTCTATCTTAAAACCCAGCAGTTTATTAGTCATTCGGGCTGAGCCTATGCTATAGCGCTATTGCATCTGATATGTCACTGTCCGTGCTACAGCCTATTTGTAGTATATGTATGCCTAGACAGTCAGGTGGGTTGGATAAAACCAGCACTGATTTAGGGACTTATAAAAGCATTAGATTTGTTTAGTGCATATAGCCTAAGAGATTATGACTATTTTCGTCTGGTCTTCTTCTGGTCCTTGTTCTTATTCGACTCATTTGACAGTGTGCGTCTATAACACAAACAGTTCATGCCCTACTTTGTATGACTCTTGATGCAGGGCAGCCGAAGGCAATATTTTGTTTAAAGTTGTACAAACCACTAAATGAACATACCATGAGACTATAGTTTTCATCACGATGATGGCAGATGTCCTTTGGCAGACGTCATACAGAGTTGAAAGCATAAATATATCCGCAAACAGTCATGTCTTATACCCCGTAGCTTGTTCTCGATCCCGGTCATCCAAGCCAGTACCGTTGATCATTTGTTTCCTCCAAACTCTAACCTTAACTCCCAAATGCAGGCACACAAAATGCCTCTAATTTAGGTGCCATGACAAATGCCGCAATGAACCCTGGAGTAAATTCTCCGAACTTTCTTTCTTTTTTTCCTTTCTATTCCCGGTCGCATTTTTAAACCTCTCATTTCCTTAAGCGCCAGCAACTCGCTTTTGTGCTAGGCCGCCCAGCTTCTCAGCAGCCGCTCCCAGCGTTCTGGGATCAGCACCCTTGATCACAGCCTGGCCATTGACAGCGACCTGCTTTCCTTCCTTGAAGAACATAAAGGTGGGCATGGCAGTGATACCATACTGTTGTGCGGCGTCCTGGACATGGTCCACGTTGACTTTGGCAAAGGCCAAAACGTCAGGGACGCTGTGCTTGGTGGAGAGTTGCTCGTAGACGGGGGCGATGGCTTTGCAAGGAGGACACCAGTCTGCGAAGAAGTCAACGACGACGTATGTTGTTGATGAGAGGAGCTTCTGTAGCTCGTCGTTTGAAGTGATGTGGTGAACCATTTTGAGTGATGTGTTGGTTGGTATTGATCTGCGGATAGATCGGCAGAGGCTGATTTAGTAGTGCAGGTTTGAGTTATCAAGATCTGATCTGATTTAAGATGTGGCTTTTCTGATGGTGGGAATGAGGTTATGCTTGGCTCTTGGTTGTTTATATGTTTTTCTTTTTACTCCGCATGGCGTGGATCTTGACAGAAGCTGACAGAGCCGATTTGAAATGTCGTCTTGTTCACGTGATGTCGCGCAATTGGAGATTTCGACTCATCAAGGTATGATTACTAAGGTCTGCCACATTTCTTGCGCCACAGTCAGTCAGCGCCTCAATTTCTGTTGTGTTGTGTCAAATCGTGACAAATATTTTGGTGTAGGCACATGGAATCAAGTCTGTCGTTGCAGATGACAAACAACACAACATCAATTCATAAGCCATCGCGCTGCTATCGCTACCGCATAACCAAAGTCTTGGCTTACCTGACTAGCTGATATACCATTCTCATATATATGCCACAATTCTTCCATCCCACCGTCTCATCGCATCGCACTCGCTTCGCAAGCCTAACCCCAAACCCCAGACTACCCTGTAACCAGGTCGTTTCAATCGCCTGATGTGCAGCACAGTCCAGACCAATCGACTCCAAGCTCTGGCCATCGTGGGATTTAACACCTCCCTCTTAAGGCTGTGCCTCCCGCAGGTGGAGTGTTCATTAACTAAAGCCAAACCGGAAGCTGCCCCGTGAACGTTTCTTGTCGTCTTGGCTACATACGACAATGCTGTACGTAATAGGTAATCCGCTGAATAAACTCGGCTACACGGTATTACGCCGCGGTTACTGGGTGATATCAGCCCATCATCTTGGTACTACCTCTTAGTGCTGCATCTCGCTTTACCCCAGACGATAAACAAAGAAAAGTTAATCACTCGAGACGAGACTTCGACTATCTAAGTGGAACAAGTGATAGCTCAGTTCAATTAATGCGTGGGCGGTCGCGTTTGCGGGAAACGAATTCCGCTCTTCATATCGCCAGGGGGTCTAAGCTTGGCGGCGTCAAAGAGTAACAACTCTATGTCTCCTGATTCTTGGACGACACACTAAGTTATCTTTAACAAGGTAGATTAATTCCGCTGTTGAAAGAGGCTTGCATTAGAATAAAACGCTTGGATAACAACGACGCCAACCGCGATAGCAACGGACAAAAGGGACAATCGTCAGCCATGGAATAAAAACCGCTCACTAACGAAGAAAAAATAAAATCGAGATTCCTTATTGGGTAAGTGGGGAGGCCGAACCGAAGCCTCGACGGCATTCTTTTCTTGTTCCTTTTTCTGCCACTAAAATGAGAATGACACCAGATGAAGCGCTACCCAGACTATCGATCCTTCAGAAATCACTTGCTTAGATAGGCCTAAGATCCAACATGATAACTAACAGTTGCGGCTCGGTCCCCTTCTCACAAAACTGAGACCGAGACAAATATGTCAGACTGTTGACAAGGATCCCCCAACTCGTGTCAATGTCCCAAAGTGGAGTGATCGTCGAGTCAGAGCCCCTGATGTCCACGCGATCGTGGCTTGGCTGGACAAACTAGCAAACTCTATTGGAGGATCAAAGCACAGAATTACAGGGGAGCATTCATGAGTTCAGAGGCCTACAAGCAATTGTCTTACCTACTGACTGTAGCTAACTGAATGAGTGCCTCGTCAATCACAACCCGTTCATTAATGTCGTAACTGGAATGTGCAACCACGTTCTGCTGTGATAATCTCAAGCGCCACTGTCGCAGCTTAGCTCGCCACCCTCGCCATGAGCGGTTGCGAAAGGCTTGTGCAGGCTGCGTTCTTCCAAGGTTCTAGACGTGACGGCCCATGGCCGCTGGCCTGACTGGCTCAGATGTGACAGGCCCATCCCCTTGTCAGCGGCTGAGGTCGGCCAATTCGGGAGCAGAGAAGCAAGCAGATCGTGCTTGATTCAGGGATGTTGCTTCTTCTAAACGTGGCGACCTGCATGTCCATTCCTTACATCGTGCAGTGTCTCTGTTCCACGAGGCGGATGACGATTACTGGGGGAGGGGTCCTTGAAGCAAATCAGAAGTGATTCGGGCCAATTCTGAGATTATGATAGCCCCTGTACTAAGAATCGATTAAGCCCCGATTACTACCTACTCTGTCTGTGTCTGTCCATACGCGCATCGCATTGCAACTCGGCGGGTGTCATCGGTTTGGGGCCCCTCAGTTATCGCAGCGACAACAGTTGAGTGGCGTCTTAGTACAGTAGGTAGAGACCCATATCTTGGGTCGAGTCCTAATATCCGTAACCCTGACGTGCTAACTGTAAGCTAACAAACCACCCGACTAACCGAGCCTTTGGACTTGTCTTTTCTCTCTAGCTTCTTTCACAAGCTTAGCTTCCAGATATTCAAAGACACAATTCGTCTTCCCCGATCGAGGGCCCCTGATTGCAAAACTCCACTCGATGCAAATGCTGTGCGGAGGAAGAAATAAAGCCCTTCCGTTCCCCTCTCCCCCCCGTTCAAGCCTGCCTTTAAGCCTAGCCCACCCCCGCGTTACCTTGTCTTTGCTGGCTTGGTTTCTCTAGTTCTTCACTCCCTTGAATTTTACCGGGAGCGATATTACCCCAAAAAACTCCCAAGTCATGCGCCGTTGCATCCTCAATACGTCGAATTGAAACCACCCCCCGTTCGACGACAATACATTATACCAGCCAACAGTCGATCGTTTAACGAAATTAATACCGCTGATCGTACCCAAGACGAGCGTTGACACTTTACAACAAAAAAGAAAAGAGAAACACTACCGCAATCATGACGATGCTCGAGGCTGAGATATGGACCTGGTACGGTCTATCGTGGGTTATTGTTGTCGCCAGACTGTAAGAAAGAATTACAAAATGAATTGGGGATAATTGAACTGACATCCTGGTTTACAGGATATCAAGACGAATGTTGCTGGGTTCAGTCAAGAAGCTACAAGTCGAGGATTATTTAATGATAATAGCCATGGTCCGTCAACCTTTTTGCCCTACCACTGCTCAATTGGTCTAACACGATGCGCAGTTCACCGATACGCTCCTTATGGTGGGCATGTCCATCATTTCGCAAACGAGCAGTAACCTCATCGACCCCAATGAACACGTTGTATTGGACGCAGCAGAAATCGCCACACGAGAATATGGTTCCAAATGGGTTTTGGTGGTCGAGCAGATGCAAATATTGACCATCTGGTTGATGAAGTACTGTCTGTTGCTTATGTACAACCGTCTCACGTTAGTATCCCGTCGCATCGCATCAAACCTTCGTTCTAATCTTGTTGTAGTATGAGTTTGAGCCAGAACTTGGCTGTCAAGTTTGTCGCTGCCTATGTCACTGCCGGATTCGTCGTTATGGAGATTCTCTATCTTGGAGTCTGGTGTCGCCCATTCAACCAGTACTGGGCTGTTCCTCCAGAGAACAGTATGTCCAACCTCAATGCCTTGTGTCTGTCTTCTATGCTAACAGTCCCAGCTCAATGTTCCGCTGCTACAAACCATCTTATCACCAACGCCGTCATCAACATCACCTCCGACGTCATGATCATCCTTATTCCCATGCCAATCTTCCTCAAATCCCAGCTCCCATTGAAGCGCAAGGCTGTCCTCATCGGTGTCTTTGCCCTCGGCGCCTTCACAATTCTCTCCGCCATCCTCAACAAATTTTACTCCTTCAACGAACCATTCGGCTCAAACTGGACCTTCTGGTACATCCGCGAGTCCTCCACAGCCATTATTACCGCCAACCTTCCTTACATCTGGACTCTCCTGCGCCGCATCTTCAAGCTCGGCTCCTTCAGCGGCTCAACCTACGGAAAGAGCACCAACAACCCATCCAAGGCTTATCGGTCAAACTTCACTAACCACCGCTCCGGTGTGCGCTCGCAGATCCGCGCCGATCACACTCTGCACCAGGTGGATAGCGAAGAAGAGATCAACAACAGCTATGCTTTACCGCTAAAGATCTACGCCAAGCGCGAGGTTCAGATTACCAGCGAAGACGCAGGCCCCGAGGATCGAAGAGGTCCAGTGGGTTGTATTCCTGACGAGTTGATGAGCCATAGCAAAGACAGCGTGCGGACAGAAGACATGGAGACGTCTTCTGAAAGATCCGCAGCTGGCGTTGTCAAGGTATATCACGGAGTATAGAATTTCTTTTAATGTCTTTTTTTTATATTGATGATCTTTTGGTTATGTCACGCCTGGATCAGAATACCCAGAGATGTATATTTTCTTTTCAAAAACCATATAGATAGAATATCAGTGCCTTACAGCACAAGCATAGACAAAAACAAGAGACGAATGCGTCACATTTCAAGAAGCAACTTAGCCTATCACTTCCAATGTGAGATAAGCGTTATAATTACGCGAGACGTCAGCGTTGGGTCTACGTCTAACCCATGTTTTTACCTTCGGAACCATTGTCTGCATACAGCTAGCGAGCAATCTCCACGAGGGATTAAAAATATCCGAGTCAGCTCCGACCTGAACATGACCCTGAACCAACACATGTCAGCTACCTCTCAGGGGATAACCATTGGTAACTGTCTCCTCTAGCCCGAATCCTTCGTCTACTCCTTTTCCAACTAGCTTCGTTCCTTCGGGCTATCACATCTCCGCGACAAACCCGTCCTTTCCCAGTTTTGGAGTGCTCCCAAGTGACCGGACTCTGGCGCTAGGTCATGTCCGCGGCCACCGGTGTGTTACACCTGGACAGTCGTCTCGTCCCAAGATTTTGGACTCGATAAGACTAAGGTGGCGGCTTGCAGATCCGGTTGAAAGGGGCTCTGACCCGAGCATTGTCTAACCTCGTTCTATTATGAGAGTCTTGGTCATCAATAGTATGCTGTCACTGGAATTAGCGTTATCACCACGTGGTGTCACGGTGTTTCCACTCTGTCAGCTATTACTACTGTCTGACTATGTGACCTCCTGGTCCTGGTAGCCTTGTATATTTGATATTTCGTAGTTGTAGATTCATGTTAAGATAACTGACAATCGAAATAGCATGGCTCGGACAACAATGAATGGTTCGAATAAATTTGTCTGTCCCACTGAAACTTGGGTTATCTGGGAAAGAACATACATCGCCCAGCTTGCTCAAGCGGCCAGCTATCACGTTTACGTTAAGGGGTCGGCAAATTGTTGCAAATTGATGTTTGGACTAATCCGAATACCATGGCAATTTATATACGAATCAATTATGCGATATGAATAAATAAGTATTTAAAATTGCGCTATGGTATATAAAATCTTTTCCCAAATTCATACAATCTAGATTTACAATCTTGCAGCTGCGTTTCCTCCAGAGCAGCAACTCTTACCGCCAAACGCCAACTGACTGACCTTGTCATGCTGATCCAAAGCACCCTTCTTCTCGGCCACTTGCGTAGGAGTGATGGAGTAGCTAGGTGGCACATCCATACAAGGGTTGTTGGTGAAGAAGTTCCTTGGGCGAAGCAACAAAGTCATGGGCTCAACTGGCATAATGGGGAAGTCTTCAGGGGCAGGAATGTGTGTGACTCCGAATGTGTGCCACAGAACAATGTCTGTGTTTTCGGTGCTGGATGTTCCCTCGGCGATCCACTCGGGGAGACCCAGAGAGGGCTCACCGGATGTTTGAGGGACGTGGCGGCCTGCAGCCCAGAGTTCATCGTCGCGGTCTGAGAGAAGTTAGTATCAAATCTTTATCATGGCGGTCGTTGATGTATGAACTTACAAGGAGTGACGTGCACAGCGTGGCGAGCAAAACCAGCACGCTTCCAAACAAGAGATCCCTCCTTGGGCAACAATCCTGGAACCTCTCTGCTGACAAGCTTGTAAGAAGCAGGCTTCTTAGAATAGGGATGCAGCTTGTTCTCGTTGACCATCTCCCATGTTCGGCTTGTCGCACCGTTGTAATCCGTCTTGGCCTCACCGCTTGTGCGAAGCTTGGTCTTCTTCGCGTAGAAGGCGTTACCGTATTTGTTCTGTGGGCTTCCAACCGGTGCCTCACTAGCGACAGTGTCAACCATGTTAACAGTGTTGTTCACGCCGTCGATCATGGGGTTCACACGCAAACAGAAGAGATGCTGATGGTTGTGGGCGTTGACCTGGGGATACACCTCTGTTCCCCAAGGACCAGCGTCTTCACCCTCGTTGAGAGCGTAGGTGTTGAGGATACCGGTGAGCTTGATCTCAGGCTGGATTGTACCGTCTTGGTGGAAGACCCATTGGCATGCATACTCGTAGTTTGCCGCTGTGAAGATCTGCTGCACAATGAGCTTGCGCGCGCGTGTGACTGTGACGGAGTCATCACGGAAGTCGGTGTGCTTGAAAAGAATTCCATTGTCCTCCTCGTGGATGCAAATGGCGTTCTTGATTGTACGGATGGAACCGTCACGCGCCGCAAACTCGGCGTCGAGATAGTGGATTACACCCTTGCAGTCGCAGCCCAGGGCGAGCGAGTTGGCCATGTATCCAGCGCCGTACTCGCCAAGATCAAAAGCGTGCTTGCGCTGGTGAGGATGCTCTGGTGCACCATAAGGAACGACCATCTCGGACAGGGAAAGACGGTAGAAGATAGGTCTCTCGATGCCCTTGTCAGTGAAAGTGATGTGGTTCAGCACGATACCCTCCTTGTAGTTGAAACCAATGTGGAACTTGAAGTTCTGCCATGAAAGAACGCGGCCGTTCATGGTGAAGGATACACCCTCTGGCTGGGTGATGTTGATAGGCTTGATATCCTTGCGGTAGCCGCCGTTCTCGTTGATGTAGCGTGGGATGTAGTCAATAGGCTTCTGCTTGCTCAATGGGCGACGCACGCTGGGGATGTCGATGTGGATGATAGTCTTCTTGGCGGCGTCGTAGATGGGGCAAAAGTCAAGAGGGTATTGGTACTGGAAGCAATCGGGGTCAGGGCGGTAGTACATGAGTGCTTGCTGAAGACGGATGTTGCTTCCGAAACGCTCATCGTAGCCAATGGTCCAAGGGTCGCAGTAAACTTTGTGCATGTCCTCTTTGGGGATGCCAGAGATTTCACATTGCTCAATGACCTTGGGATCCTCACGGATGATGGCCTCGACCAGAATGAGTTCCTCGGCTGTGATCTGGTCATCTTGTTAGCCAATTGACTTGTTAATTGACCCATGAAATGAAGGGGCTTACGATTGGTTGAAGACCATCTAGCTTCTCCCACTTCTGCACCTTTCTTGTCTTGAGATCAACAAGTGCATCATGGACGGCTCCGTCAGGAAGAATCACAGTAACATCTGCGATTCTCGCAGGCTTGTTTCCCTCAGAGGGATGCTCAAGCCATCTGAGCATGTCGGCCTTGCGTGGCTCATGGAGGGTGACTGCATTGAAGAGGAGCTGGCCAGATTGATACTTTCGGATGACATCCACCGCAACAGAGATCTCGTCTCCGGTGAGAGGGTCAAAGGGGTGATGTTGTGTAAGGCCCATGATTGCTGTGTTGAAAAGTCTTGATTAGAGAAGGAGTACAAGAGAGAAGAGGAAGAAGGAGGAAAGGTCATGATATATAGTGTTTTCTCAGGAAGCGAAACATGGCTCATCCTGGAAACAAACATTGCCGATACCGACTCTTTTTTCCATATCGGGTCTGATTTGTGATAGTCTCTATAGATGCGGGGAGATAGCTGTCGACCTTGTCATGTATCGCGGGGTGAAGGGAGCCTCAACGGAAAGATAAACCGGAACGGGAATAGTTACAGTTGATAAGACGTAGTGGCGGTTCTCCCCCGCTTTCGAGTCCGGATCTCGTGATGGAGACGTCTTAGTGGATGATTTGATTTTTTGACAAAAGAGGTAATTTTAACCTGGATACCAAGATGTGCTAGGCGAAGAATGATAAGATAACCAGTCATCAATTATCCGGTATCACTTCGATATGACACATTTACATATAAATCACGGCAGATTGATCACACAGATGACTATTAAAATGATGAGCTTTTTTCCTAATTGAGATAATCTTGTGCTATGGAACATGCCAGAAACATTATCTTTGAGTATGGAGTATGTCAAGCCCTTGTTTGAAGCCATGTCGTCGGTCATGTACTGTCCCAGACTACGATACTGGTTGTTAATTTTAACCTCGTTCACTTTGATCCCAGATACTGAGCTACACCAACTATGTATCCATAAAAGAGTCTTACTACAGCGTGTTCATCAAAATTCATTGCTACTATACTATGTCTCTAGCTGTACTACTCATCGTCGTAGCAGTTAACCCTCCATCAGTACCCGTAGTCGGTGCAATGTCGCTCTTGTTAATCGGCATAAGAGAGCGATCGATAAACATAGGCCCGCTACTCGCTTCTAACGAGGCTTCGGTTCCTTGTCTCATCCGAGGGAGTATATATTGGACAAGCTGATTTGTAGGGGGGCCACAAGCTACAATAACACCAACGTAAAGTTCGATATTTCCCAGAACAACAATTGCGTTCGCAGATTTATCTATAAGAACCGGTCAATTCATGTTTCGTGTCGTAAGAGCTGAAATAGACATACCTGTTACCCTCGGAATAGGAAGAATTTTTAATTGCATCACCAGCCGGACAAGACTGACCACAGTGAGGCTGGCATCGTGTTAGTCGTTGCTAATTACTTACAACCACACAATGCACGGAATACTTACAAAATACCCATGCCAAACATACTTATTACTTTGATCTTTTGACGTTGTCTGAGCCCGATATTGTAGAGTTGTGTCATTGGTAAGATGAGCATCCATGTATCCAGAACAAAGCTCACCGCCGTGCTTGACAAGCCAATTTTGAAATTGACATTATAGGCCTGGAAACTGGTAGTTAAATCTGCCCCACCATCCCATATCTTCCCTACAGAGTTTCCCAGTGTAAGGTTGAGGACAAGGATGACTATCGTTGACACCGAGTTAAATGCCATCGTCAACCAGACTATAACTCTGAGTTTATCGTCGGGGAATATCCGTAGGTAGAAAAATAGAATAGAGTTTTTGGCTGCAGTAAGACCTGAAATGGAAGTCATCTGCCAAATGAACATGTGCTATAAGATTGTCAGAGCAAGAGCTTTTTCTGAAATCCAAGTGAATGTCAATGTCAAATACACACCTTGAAAAGACAGAGCAACTTGTCAGTTCCGCTGTTATAAAACAATGCAAATGACCCAAAGCCATCATCGATCCCTGTGGTTAAAGGCCAAGTTAGAAACAGAACCTGTAAATAGAACCTGAAATATAGATCTCACCAAGTAATATCAATACAGTAGTTGGTATCATAAGTAGCTATTGGTATTAGTGGGATGGCAAAGTAGAGAGATGGAATACATACAAAGGCTATCATAGCCCACGTATCATCAGGTCCCCAAGGTGTTTTGACGATCAACCTGGATGCTACACGCAAAAACACGAATGTGAAAGAGAACGATGCAAAGACGATGATTATATACCGAAACATCTGACGGTCGTCTCTTGTGGGAACGTTGCACATTGACACGACAGCGCCCTCGAATTCTAAGGGTTGAGTTGTGTTAAATATCGTCAAGACCTACTGGTCGAAACAAACTTACCAAGTCCTTCTTTTAGTGAACAAACTTTATTAACACAATGTATCACGCGATTTTGCATGCTTTTGTTCTTGCACATGTCTTGCACCGTCTGGTTGGAGCCACCACTATTGAATGCTTCAAGCGCACACGGTATCTTGTTCTACATGTCAGAGCAAATTGGAAAGAAAACAAACTACGCTTTACTCACTGCACATTGCGGTATATCGGCTATAGATACAGCTGCCGTAAAAGGCGACAGAAACACCACGTAGAGCAGAAATGATACTCTCATGGTTGGTGGTCGGATCTCACATCAGATTTGGAGGGCAACGAATGGTATGAAATGATGGGAAGGGCATGAAGAAAGAATGATTTCACTATAAATACTAGAGTCACACAAGATCTAGGCCCGATTTAGATTCACTCTCCAGGAGCGGTTGGCGTTTTAATACTACCAGTCGAGGAATGTTTACGGATGGCTGGCATTCCTTACCGGAAGTTTCGTCCAAGGCTTAAAGGGGGCGCGGAGGTAATGGACTCGCAGACACATGGATCGGATGCTGGAATGGGAGTAATCTGAGGCTTAAGCCATTACGTTTTGTGACGACGTTTACTGTTAGCAAGCGATAATTAGACTGCGGCCAATGTGACTACATGAAATATGACTGGAAGAATATCTATCAAGTTTACTACCAGACTGGAAATTTCATGAGATGTATTAATAGTATCAAGTGAATTACCCCAACTACAGAGACTTTGAGGCAATAAGCTGCACGCCAATATCGATATATAGGGACGGTGTTTATAACCAACTCCAAGATAGAAGCCATGAGATATGTTGCAGGTCTTTTGGACTCCGACTCAGCAGTAAAAGAAACGTGCTTCTTGGTCTTTTTGATCAGCTGAATGATGGATGGGATATGTGCAGTACGTTACTTACAACGATGACGACATTAACAACCAGTGCCGGGCAGAACCTACAGGCCATGGTCGAAGGATCTAGGTTTAGAGGGCTGCGGTGATACTCGGCTTCAAATTCGCAAAGCAGATCTATAAGTTGAATGATGTTAGAGTATTGTATTCGCTTCTGTGTTAACATGCCGTCAATTACGACTAGTGGAAGACAAACTCAACACAAGGATAATGCTAACAAGGCAGATGTTGAGTGATTCAATTGATACATATAGATCATCAGTAGAGTCCCAACTCTTTTTACATATAGATATTCCAAACCCAGACCACAGCCTCCAACTGAGCTCCTACCCATTCCACGTATCCAGGTTTTCTCTAGAATATCTTACATCGAACGACGTCGAACTTGACAGGGATGTTGCGGCGTGTGGCAATCAAGACGTCCATGTGTTTGGTGCCTTTTTAGAGTGAAAGTTATGGCAAGAAAAATGAAGAGCGGCCAAAGGGAATGAAAAAAAGGTTTCATAGCATCACGGGTTTCAATTCAGTGACGTGCGGGTTGCGACGGTAGATCAGTCAAGGCGGTTCTGTCAAGGCTCTATATCGAAATACGATCTTTTCTCCCACAACAAGTCCAATCCCGGGTGACGCAATTGGTTAGCGTGTCAGACTTTTACGAGCTACCCAAGTAGCAATAGTAAATCTGAAAGTTACGAGTTCGAGTCTCGTCTCGGGAGTTCTTTTTTATCTTTGTTTCTAAATCTCATTACAATCTCTGAGACGGGATGATTCGATTGCGATAATTTTTGGAGTTTTCTGATGTCTGTAGCGTGAGTTATGATCGATTGAAGCTGAGATGCGTGGTGGTAAGAGGTCAGGTTGGACCCACATTTCAATGACCGCCGCATGGAGGTAATTGTTTTGCTCTTAATTTTCAGTACTCGTTATGATCTTTGTGATGAAAGGAATCAAATGGTATATTTTTGAGAGTATAATAAAATGGCGATGCTTTTCATCTCTAAAGAGAGCAGAAACCTTAACAGAAAAACCCCTTTAATACAACAATATTTTTGAGAGTAATCCGATGTCTGTAGCGTAAGTTGTAGTCGATTAAAGTTGAGATGTGGTGTTGCACACCCAGGTTGGGTCCACATTTCAATGACCGCCACATGTTGGAGATCTTTTTATGTTTTATTTCTTGTGCTCATTATGACCTTGACGATGAAAGGAACTGATTGGTATAGTTTTGAGAGCCATGTGATATCTTTGACGTGAGTTGTGGTCGATTGAAGTTGAGATGTGTCGTGCGCTGCCACGTTGACCACATTTCAATGACCACCATCTATCAACTGGATTTCGGCAATAATAAGATGAATTGGAGTTCAATGTGATAACTAATGAAATACAATCGCACGGTACGTACGACTTATTGTGATGTTGTGGAAATGTTGCTGGGGTGGGTGATACCGCAGTCAGGAGCCTCATAGTCATGATCAAAACATTTGTAACCTTGGGGACAATTTATGTAACATACAGGTAGATATAGTTAAAATACATTGATAATTCCAAGTCGCGATAGGGGGACCTTTTGGAAAGAGTTCAAGGGATCGATGATGTGGTATTGTCAGGTTGTGAAGGACAATGACGCCCCATGAACCAAGGGCTATGAACAGACCTCTGGATACATTTGTTCTGGTCTATCTAGTACCCAAAAATATCGTGTCAGCTCGAGCGATTTCTACCTGACCTGGTATCTTTGAATACAAGTCCAGGCTCCCACATCCAGCCATTTCTTGTTGACTTCATGATGCCCAAGTGTCGCATCGGAGAGTCTAAGTCTATTAGTCTACAAAAGTTGAACGACTTTTCTCAGAGCTTTCACTCGGACCACAATGGCCGCCGTCGCTATGGCACACCATGTTGTTATTTCAGCTGACACGGTTTCCTTATTCACATATGTCCGAGTCTGCCGTAACTACTTGCACAGCCATGATTACAGCCTGGCAGTCTCCATCCCAGTCAACTGATCAGTCTCTACCTAATACAGACTCGTGTAGTCATATGTGTTGTTTGTAGCTGACTAACTTACAGCTAAGCTGTAAGGACCTTGGGTCTTGTAAGCGTGACACTTTTCCTTGGGACTAGATATCTCCATACTGGATAAGTCCTTACGACTAGGCTGACTAGCTATACCGCACGCCGATTCACACAGCAGCCGGTTTATGCTAAGTTCCTCCACTTAGTCGTCGTATGCTCGGCGCAGCAAACAGTAGTCTGACAGCTGTTCTCACTGCCCGGCTCTAGATCATTTTACCGACAAATGCGATTCTCCATACAGTCTTTTGCCTAGAGAAGACAATTTCTTACGAATTCTCCGTGGACAGGGCCGAGTCCGAACCCGAGAGGCCTCGTTGCTGCGCCACATTAGAATGTGGCGTGTCGCCGGTGGCGCATTACGTTGAGGTTATCACGGGTTGGACCGAGGCTTTCGAAATTCACCGTATGAGCAGAAATGAATACGTAACGAGTCGCTAGTCCTGCGGGTCTTCAGCTATGATGTTTCTGCGAATTGTTGAGGAGAATATGGAGCGGTGTAGAATTCGGGACGTGGGCGCTACAGGGTAGGGTTCGCATTTTCGGGTAACAATATCTCCAGTTCACTGTACCATGTTGTCAATGTCTTCATGTCTGTTCAATCTGATATATGTTTAGTTCAGATTATGAATGTGCTCTAAAGTTATTGGTTCGAACTTTGACTGTGCATCTCATTCAGATATGCAATGTGACAATAGATGGCATGTGAACATGGCAATTCGTTGTCACTGCGCTGTTCAATCACCGCCTAGACTGTAATGAAACTCGCAATCTTTGGGCTATGCACATCTCACTTGACGCACATCAGAGCGCCCAATTTTTGCACTACTGCCGAGATCATAGTAACACGCCCATGTTGAATGCTTTTTGCCGTAGAGCGACGCGTCCCTAAGCCCGCAAGACGCGTCAAACGAGCCTCGTTCGGCAATTAACATCACGAGTTTCCAGCCGAAGCTACCGCCACCTGCAGAGCTCATGAATCATTTACTCAACATACAGACGAGCTCCCTCACTCACCGGATACTGCCCGTTCATCATTGCCGTGATCGCCTTGACAATGCCTCGACACTGCCTCAAACTATCGTCCGCAAAGCAAGCCCGAATGAATCTCCTTCTCAATAGAGAAAAGCCAAACTAAATCGCATCAATACTCAGATCCGATATGCTATACCGTACGGAACACTGCTTACCCGCCGGTGGAAAAAAGTTCTCATTGACGTCATGGAATGCCGTCGGACGCCAAGCAAGAAAGGAAGCTCCAAGAGAAATAGAAATGGAGGGTTAGTTATGCAGGCAAAATTAAGCTTATCCATAGGAAAACAGGGGTTCACCAACGGCATTGAATTACAGGATCGGACAAAGTTGTGGTTGCAGGATTGTTTAATTTGAGTTGAGCATGGACCCAGTCTCTGGTAGATTGCATGTTATGGTCGGCTTGTGATTTGTTATTTCGCCATTGATGAGACGAGGGAGGTTTAGTTGCAGCTTGCACTGCCTTGTTACTTGTCTCGATTGTTGGGTTCTTTGCCTTGGCATCGGAAAGACAAAAGATACCAAAGGACAAAGAAGCAGCAAAGGGATTAGCTCAATGATGGTTCTGCCGTGATTGCCAAGATCCAACGGGGAAGCGCCCGATGCGACATGACCTGTAACCATTTCCGCCATCTTGTTTTTCTTGCGTTTGCATTTTCGCATCGTGACTTTTTCCCTACAGCACACCCTCACAACGCAGAGTCGAACGGTTAATGGTGGCACAGATCTGGTGATGATGAGATGAGTTGGTAAAGGACTTTGGCGTGTTTCTTTCGGTTGTGGACCAATCCTGTTTCTACACAATTCACCGGTTATTCTACTGGCTGAAAAAGTCGTACCGCATGGGCTTGGGTGGGGGGAGCGACACCAGTAGAGTAATCGATCGACAAAGGGGCTATGCCTGAGAGTCAAAGTCAAAAGACGGTAGAGGTGACTGTCACAAGGAGCATTTGAGAGGCTGAAGGTATTTCCCTCTATCAACTTTAAAAACTGGAACCAACTTGACATAGGTATTGTAGGGGATATCGCCTCCGAGGCATCCCATTGCGCCCCTATAATTCGTGTCGTAGCAAGGGAATTGGAGGAGATCTAGCGTGGATGGGCGGTATTAAGCTTAAAAAACGAGGCTTAGACAATGACGGAATGGAGTTACCTTGTGGAGGTTTTGGTGGGTGGGGTTTCCCTGGAGATTGAGATTGGATTGGATGAAGAGGAAATCAACTTGTTTTTGTGATTTGAGACCAGGTTGTGTGTGACATGGCGGTTAGGGGAGAGCCTTGGCAATGGTCGACGATGCAAAGGATGGACGCCTTTAGTTTCAATCCGAGGTCATTCAGACTTGTAACAATTCCTGACGTAGCACCCCAAAAGATGACCAACTCTTGATTACTATGTTTTGTTCCGTAGATGCCTACGGTGAGATATAAGCACTTGACTCTGCACTGGAATCAGCGCACAGAGACTCCCGACTCCCCCTGTTCGTATACCAACCTAACCGCCAAGGTCTAGCTCGTTTGGAAATATCAAAGCAATTATTTCGTTTCGGGCCCCATCCAGCGCCAATCATTTCTCGCCGCCTAGATCTTGGCAGGCCTCGTGGCTGTGGCTGTGTACGGGAAGTGTATTTTCACTCCCCGGTCAATATCGCCCGGGGTTTACCTGATCAGCTTTCCCAATATCTTGGCTTTTTCTCCTTCTCTATTTCTCTTTCAATCTCGAATTTCACTGTCCAACACAAGATAATTCATCCATGAATTGACTGTCTGAAAATACCACATTCAATCATGGATTCAGACGCCCCGGCCAAACGCCCGAGGGCCCCTACAATTACAGTTGACACAGCTGCTGTAGATGCAACCCACTCACCCGGTAAAGTTCCAGTGCGATCGCCCGCCCGTTCTCTTTCAACCAACTCTCTTTCATGAACCACCACATCACCATCCAAACGAACCACCACTAACAATTCCCAAGGAATAGATTCCATCAACGCATCTCCTTCTCCTCTAGATGACACAAACACCCTCGCCGTCCCAACATCAAAGTCACGCGCCGAATCATGGGCTTCTTCGTCTCCCTCGACCAAAATAGGTACCGACCACGAACAAATATCTCGCGATGTCGAAGCCCTGCGAAAAGGCGACCAGCAGGAAATTCTCAAAGCTGACCCCGGTGAAGAGGCTCAGTTCATTGTCGAGAACAACCCTTTCGCCTTCTCCCCAGGACAGCTTTCGAAACTTATAAATCCCAAGAATTTGGCCGCCTTTGTTGCCCTTGGTGGACTACCGGGCCTGGAGAAGGGTTTGAGGACAGATTCGAAAGCGGGATTGAGTCCTGACGAGGGAAAGCTACATAATGCAGTCTCTTTTGAAGAAGCGACTGCGACAAAGGAAGGATTCAAGGCTTCGCCAACGCCAGATGTGATACCATCGACAGAAGCTCACGATGAGACCCACTCAACAGCCAAAGACGCTTTCCCCGATCGCAAGCGAGTCTACGGCGCCAACCGTCTCCCGGAACCGAAAGCAAAGTCATTCCTCCAACTCGCATGGATTGCTCTACAAGATCACGTTCTTATTCTTCTCTGTATCGCCGCTGTGGTATCTCTAGCTCTGGGTTTGTACCAGACCTTTGGCGCAACACATCACGAGGGCGCCAAGGTCGAATGGGTAGAAGGTGTCGCCATTATTGTAGCCATCACTATCGTCGTTGTTGTCGGCGCAGCAAACGATTGGCAGAAGGAGCGACAGTTCCAGAAGCTCAATCAGAAGAAGGAAGACCGTATCGTCAAGGTGACACGCGCCGGTAAACCCCAAAACATTTCTATCCATGACGTTCTCGTCGGCGATGTGATGCTTCTGGAGCCCGGAGATGTCATCCCCGTCGATGGTGTCTTTATCTCTGGCCACAACCTTAGCTGCGACGAGTCTTCTGCCACTGGAGAGTCTGACCTGATCAAGAAGGTCGGCGCCGACCAGGTTCTTCACGCTCTTCTCAACGAGCCTACACCACAGCTCAAGAAGCTTGACCCATTCATCGTCTCTGGCGCCAAGGTCCTCGATGGTGTTGGAACGTTTCTTGTCACTGCTGTTGGTGAACAGTCAAGCTATGGAAAGACAATGATGTCTCTTCGCGATGATCCAGGCCTGACACCTCTTCAGGCAAAGCTCAACCTCCTCGCTGGTAAGTGCAAATCGGGTCAATCAACACAACACCAATATACTAACTGTAGCAGGTTACATTGCCAAACTTGGTAGCGCTGCTGGTCTTCTTCTGTTTGTGGTCCTCCTCATCATCTTCCTGGCTGGTCTTCCCAACAACGACGATTCGGGTGAACAAAAGGGTCAATCCTTCCTACAGATTCTCATTACCTCCATCACTGTCATTGTCGTCGCTGTCCCCGAAGGTCTTCCTCTCGCTGTAACGCTCTCTCTCGCCTTTGCGACCAAGAAGATGACCCGCGAGAATAACCTGGTGCGACATCTTCAATCATGTGAGACTATGGGCAACGCCACTGTTATCTGCTCCGACAAGACCGGTACTTTGACCGAGAATGTCATGACTGTTGTCGCTGGTGCTTTGGGTCTTCGCGGCCGTTTCGCCTTTGGTGATTCATCTGTTGACAAATCTGAGACCTCTTCACCGTCAACTCCCACCGTCGAAGGAACCGAGAAGAGCGAAACCATCCCTCTGAACCAGTTTTCCGACAAGCTTGACCCCGAATACAAGGAACTCTTGAAGACTGCCGTCACCGTCAACACAACCGCCTTTGAGTCCGACGAGGGATTCGTCGGCACCAAGACTGAAACCGCTCTTCTCGACTGGGCTCGCCGCTACCTCGGTCTCGGACCTTTGGCTATTGAGCGCTCAAACCACCCCATCACGCAAATGTTCCCCTTCAACTCCCAGCGCAAGTGCATGGGTGCCGTCGTCCAGATCCCCGGTTCTACAAAGGATAAGCCCAAGCACCGTCTTTTCATCAAGGGTGCTTCAGAGATTGTCCTCGGCGAATGTACCACCATCCTTGGCGATCCTACTCAAGGTCCTTCTACCGAGTCTCTGTCCGATAGCCACAAGGACGGCATCAAATCTGTCATCACCAGCTACGCGACGAACTCCCTTCGTACTATTGGTCTTGCATACCGCGACTTCGAATCCTGGCCTCCTGTCCTGACTCTCCGCCCCGAAGATGAAGCCAACACCGACATCGACCTCACTGATCTTGTCCACAACCTCACCTGGATGGGTGTCGTTGGTATTCAGGACCCTGTCCGAAAGGGTGTTCCCGAGGCCGTCATCGATTGTGGTATCGCTTCCGTGAACGTCAAGATGGTTACTGGAGACAACGTCGAAACAGCCCGCGCCATCGCACTCAACTGTGGTATCCTCACCGAGGCCAACATGTCTGAACCCAATGCTGTCATGCAAGGAGCCGACTTCCGCAAGCTCACCGAAACAGAGCGCTCCACCGTCGTCAAGCAGCTTCGCGTTCTTGCTCGCTCCAGTCCCGAGGACAAGCGTATCCTTGTCAAGGCTTTGCGCTCTTTGGGTGAGATTGTCGCTGTCACTGGAGATGGTACCAACGATGCCCCCGCTCTCAAGGCTGCTGACGTCGGTTTCTCCATGGGTATCACTGGAACAGAAGTCGCCAAGGAAGCATCTGACATTATCCTCATGGACGACAACTTCTCATCTATTGTGGTCGCGCTTGGTTGGGGACGTGCTATTAACGACTCCGTCAAGAAGTTCCTCCAGTTCCAGCTTACCGTCAACATCACTGCCGTCGGTGTGACTTTTGTCTCTGCTGTCTCCGATGACGAGCAAAAGTCCATCCTCAACGCCGTTCAGCTCCTCTGGGTTAACCTCATCATGGATACCTTTGCTGCCCTTGCTCTCGCTACGGACCCTCCCACTGGAAGTCTTCTCCACCGCAAACCTGAGTCGCGTACCGCCCCTCTCATCACTACCACTATGTGGAAGATGATCATTGGTCAATCGATTTACCAGCTTATTGTGTGCTTCGTTCTTTGGTTCGGTCGCGATCCTATCCTTGGTTACTCCGAGACTGAAGTTCGATCGCTCATCTTCAACATCTTTGTCTTTATGCAGATCTTTAAGCTTGTGAACAGTCGACGTATCGACAACAAGCTCAACATCTTTGAGGGTCTCCACCGCAACCATCTCTTCATGCTCATGATGACAATCATGGCAGCTGGTCAGGTCATCATCATCTTCTTTGGCGGTGATGCCTTTGTCGTAACACGTCTCAACGGTGTCCAATGGGGAATCTCTCTCGTTCTCGGTTTTATGTCCATTCCCATTGGTGTTCTCATCCGTCTGTTCCCTGATGAGTGGTTCGCCGCCATGGTCAACGCCCTCGTCAAGCTCTGGCCTAGCTGGATCCGCTTTTCGCGCAAGAAGAAGGACGAATCTGAGGAGGAAGGCCAGCTTGCCACTGAGAAGCAGCTCGAGGGTTACGACATGGACACTGCCCTCCTTGGCATCCGCGATGATCTTGAGTTCCTGAAGCGTGTTCGCGGTGGACGCATGACCGCTCTCAGCGACGCCATGGAACGTTCCCGCGAGAAGATGCGTGAGAAGATGCGACGCAAGCGTTCCGATTCTCGCCCACGAAGCAAGCTCCGCAGCCGCCGCGGTTCATCACGATCGTCCAACAGACCTCCCATCTCACCCATGATGTCCGTCGTCGGTATGCCCGGTATCGTGGCTGCCAGTATAGCAGGTCTTCAACCAGGACAAATGGGCAACGGCAACGATAACCCAGATACGCGACAAGCGTAGTGCGTGTGTTTGTTTTACATCATCTTTATTCTTTTATGCTCCATTTTAGAGATTGAACGAGTGTGCTGCTGCATATTTTGAGATTTATAGTGTACGAGTTCGATCAGAGCAATCTCTGTTTTTTAATTGTGTGTATGCCAAAATAAAGTCATTATAGAGTGTATGTCAGGAGTTTGGTGGCGGTCTGAAATGCAACGGAACGGAACGTCATAGTCTGAGCGAAATATCTTTACATATTAATAAGTACAAAAACATGTGTGTATACTCAAATCTGTTGGCCTTTCTAGTGTCCCCATCAACCTCATAAACCCACATCTCGTATTCGTCAACAGAAAAGACGATGGTCTTGAATGCTGTTTACCTCTCGTCTTGTTGTAAACATACTCCTTTCATTTAGCAGTCCCTGTGTTGCTGTTGGCACAGTGTTGTAAAATCCAGGGATGCTCTGCAATTTGATCGAGTGGCAATCGTTTCTCGGGGTCTAGAATCAGGAGCTACCACCTGTCAGTATAAAGATCTTGCTACAGTGGCTAAAGAGAACATGCACTTTTGATAAGGTGCTTTGCCTTTGAACTTATGAAATCTGGAATCTGCATGTCTGCCCTGGCGATTCGTCGTTGTGTCCTGACTGGCGTATCTTCAAATGGTGGCACTCCAACTAGAAACTCATAGGTCAA
Source organism: Fusarium acaciae-mearnsii (assembly GCA_017657105.1). NCBI lineage: Eukaryota > Fungi > Ascomycota > Sordariomycetes > Hypocreales > Nectriaceae > Fusarium > Fusarium acaciae-mearnsii. The sequence continues at coordinate 4,901,179 of JAGDVL010000002.1, read as the reverse complement.
CACCCCCAAGCTCCAAACGTCGACCTTCTCGTCATAGAACCTGCCAGCGTCTACTGCACCTAATTTGATCATCTCAGGAGGAAGGTAGTCTAGCGTGCCGCACATAGTCTCTCGCCTTTTGGAAGGTGAATGGACACTCCAGCCAAAGTCGCTCATCTTCAGCTCATCATGCATACCGACAAGAATATTCTCAGGTTTAATATCTCGATGAATGATATTCTTTCGGTGCAGATATAGCAGCGCTGATACAACTTGAGCGATGAATCGGGCCGCCTTTCTCTCTGTAAACCGGGTTTCTTTTTGCAGGTGTTTATAAAGTTCGCCTTTGGCGGCAAATTCAAGGACGAGAACGATTCGTTTGCTGTCGTGGAAATGGCTGTATAGTTGGACGATGTTGGGGTGACGGAGGTTGGTCTGGATCTCGATTTCTCGGCGTACCTGACTTTCCATTCGGGATTGTCGTAATTCAGTCTTGTATAGAACTTTGAGGGCGCAGATGAAACCTGAGCTGCGCTCCCGTGCGAGATATACGCGACCGAATTTGCCTTTTCCCATCGGTCGCCCGATTTCGAACATGCCAAGGTGGAGATGTTTGTAGAGTGTAGCACTTTTCGTAGTAGATGATTTTGTGGTGGGCTTTTGAGGAGATGAAGGCGATGGTGAGTTTGTATCTTGGTCTTTATGGGGAGTCGGTGTGTCTACTCTGTTTGCAACGACAGGTCCTTTAGCAGGAAGCAGACATTTCGGTTGAGCAGGTCCAGGAACGGGCTGTGATTGTGGGATCTTGGTCTATATGTTGAGGTAAGCAAAGCTCCTTACTGGGGAATATATGGAACCATGAGCAAACCTTGGGAACGCGTTTACTCTGGGAATCCACTGATTTATGATCAATAGACAGGCGGCTAAAGTGCTCTTCAAACGTAGGAGAGTCGTCTGCGGCCATGACAGGGTTAGATGGGTGCTGTGAATATTGAAGAAAGCAATACTATTGCTGTAACCAAGTACAGGCGTGCTGACATGTGACAAGAGGGAATCGTAGGTAGTGATAGAAACAAGGAAGCGGCAAATGCGGGAACAGTAAGTAAACAAGTGGTAACAAAGTAGGCAGCTATTATTGAACGGGTTTATATGTGGTGATATATGATCACGTGCATGTTGTGCAATTGCAGCAAGACTATATGATAAATGCCTATTGATGTATCAAAAGTCTGAAATCTAGGTCATTGAAAGCTTGACATGATTCCTGAAATATGTCGAGTAAGTTTATCTAGCTACAATATGATGCTCGTCGTTGTTACGAGAGGTTCGTTACTACGTGAGGTTCGTTGTTGGAGAGAAGAAGAGAGAGAAAGACAGGAAAGTTAGATGACCAACAAAAGCAGGGGATCAAGGAGTCCGGGGAGATTTTTAGCGCCTGATGTCAACAGCCCTGGCGGAAAGCGAATGTGCTGATTGGCATTTCGATGCTGATTAGCTCCACGCCAAGTAAGGGTGAATACTTAGGTACCTCTATGCAGTCAGCCTGTCAGTGCCAGGCTGTTGTCTACCATGTATCATCCCGCCACGTTATCTATTGCGATACCCAAGGCATTAGCTTCGTGTCGATGACGAACCGGAGCACGTTCCTTGTACGGCCCGTTGTTTGGTGGCAGATCCGGGTCCTCCCGGCTGACACTCAGAACAGATCGTAGGGCTGTAGGTATTTCTTCTAGTTCGATAGGACCATTGAACGTAATATTTAGAGACAATATTTGTTGATAAGCCCTTGCACATATCCAGAAGAAGCTGTATCGCCATGTATTTTGTGGTAAGGATACGATATATCAGCAGCTCACTGTGGCTTGTAGAGTCATGATTATAAATTACGAATCCTGTCTGACATTTGTGCAACCTGAGTGACGTGAGTGTACAGTATCTCCTTGGTCTCAACTGGCTCGATACGATAATTGCTATCGGGGTTCAGTACCCAGTCTCTTGCATGCGGCGCAATATCAGTTGAGTTTTGGACAGGTGTGGCTGGCAGTTCCCACTCTTATGGGAAAGGTAGTGTTTCGAGGTTGGCATTGCTAATCGCGATATCTAAGCGAGACTCGCATATCTACACTTGATTCCATTGTTTCTTACCATTGCGTTTTTTCAAAATTACAAAGGATTGGCGGCAACTTCTCACATCAGCGCATGATGCCATGAGGGAAGCAATCGGGTACAGCCCGGATCATACCCAGAGCAACCATCGAGATGGGCTGACTTGGAGACTCTTTCTGCAAAGATCTACGCGTCAGCAGCAAGTACCGGGCAGACTAAATTTGGTGCGAATGTACCACCCAAGGTTAGTTTATGTACCTAACCCTCAGGGTATCAGAAAACCTGACCGCTGGAAGCATAAGAGACAAAATTATCAGGGTAGCTTATGCCACTTATACTAAGCTTCTTAGACTACTTATTTCTATACCCCAAGACTTGGGAAGCCAAGTTTTCTGCTACCCACTAGCTGACTCCAGTAAGACGTATGCCGTTGCTCCCGTTCGATCCTCCAAGCATAATCAACTTGTATTGCGTGATGGTGGGCGCTCAACTAAGAGAATCACATGTATATCAGCCTGGATAGAACTCTACATGCTGCCCGCCCTAAAGAGCTTGATTTTTTTGTAAAGTCCCCTTCCAACGGCCGTGAACTTAATTCAGCTTAAATGACATTGGCTGACAATATGCAATCTACCGAGTCGTTCCGTGCGTTACCCACTCAGTCTGATGTTGAGGACCCCAACGAGAGACGCAAGATTCAAAACAGGATTGCTCAAAAGAAGCATAGTGTGACATTCCACCGCTCGCACATGTATTTCAACTAATCAGTCTCCAGGACAAAAGATGAAGCGGCGAATTGAAGAGCTTGAGACCAAAGTAAACAACCAATGCCAAACGTCGAATTGGACCAGCCACGCACCCACAGATTCCTGCCAAGAGCAGCAATTCCTTGACAATGCAGACTTTGGACTGATGCTAGAGGATGATTTGCTATACCGTGAACTTTCCGCCAGCCTCGACGGTGCGGGATTAACCGCTGTGGCCCAAATGCATGATTCTCCACGACCGAATCAGCAGCAAAGACTTTCGGTTTCGGGCATGCATAGCAGCCCGACCTCCTCCAGCAACGTTGCACAGCAAGGCCTTTCTATCAACGGCGATCATAGCTCAGCTTCCAACCCTTTAAGCTCTTTATCTTTAGTTCCTGGATCGACAGAAGGGAGTCTTCCAACTCGACAGCACGATAATCTGTGCAACCAAGACCTCCGCGACATGGTGCCCGAGGAGAAAATGAGTCGTATTCTCAAGGTTATTCAGGATGCGGGTTACAAAGACATGGATTCATTCATGACCGAGTATTATGTGAGGGATTTCGATGCTTCGTCACACGTCAGCGCCGTCCAAAGGCAGAGTCGAAGTCGGCGGTTGAGAGGCTTCTTGGAGCAGCTACGAGTCGGTGCAGAAAGCTGGTCTGACTATGAAGCACATGATTACCAACACGAGATATCTAAATCAGCCGAAGCCATCTACGCCAAAGAACTCGATGTCTTTAGCACCACCACTCTCGGAGAAAATGCTTCTTTCCAAGGACTGGCCAGTTTTTATCGAGTGCTGCAGAGCACCGTAGGGTCGGATATTGAGAACCATCTCCGACACGAACAGTCGATGATGCAGAGACAGGTTAGTGAGATAGTTCACCGCCAAGTATATACCTTCAATCCAGCTCAATGCTAACAAATTCGATGATACAGCTTCCTCACCTCTGGTCTCTGATATCCGAGCTTTCCGGCTACCATTCGTCCGGAGAGAGATTGAGTTGGCGCACGGTTTCAACTGTCATTGCATTACTACAAGCCTCCCGTATGTCGCAAAATGGATGTAACTATATTGATGGACATGGGAACTAGATCACTAGAACACAGAGCTAGAAACTAGAACTATAAAGCTGACTTGCACATTCTTCCGTCCTCTGCAATGGACCAAATCTCGCTACCTACTCCTTTTGGAACAAAGAAGAAATGCTCGGGATCCCATTTCTCTTTTACCTCCAATAAATCTTTGTAGTTATCTCCCCAAAAGACATCTTGATAGTTCGGTTGCCGAAAGTCAGCCTCGTTGACATATGCGCCACCACCCGGCGTGACTGCTTCGACCTTGGGCATAATGACATTTGTCATGAGGTCTTGCAGTTTGATCATATCATGCCACGGTTTAGTAAAGTCCCATGGTGTACTTAAAAGAGCGTGAACAAGTGTGCTACGCCACGCGGGATGGACCGAGGTAGTCGCTCGTGTACCAAATGGCCCAACATCGGTGGCTACACCAACCCATGTGACACCCATGTTTGTGACCTGTCTCAAAGTCTCTGTGAAGTTGGGTACAACACTGCGGGGAATCAAACGCCCACCATATTGCTCGAAACCCACACGGATTTTACCGTATGGAAGAGGACCAAGGAATTCGTTATAATGATCGTAATATGTTTTAGACTCTTTATATGTAACATCAAAGTCGACATGTTTGGATGTGAGAGACGATATGAACGGTTTCATGATTGCCTTGACTTGAGCCTCAGTCTTGTTGTAGGCCGTCAAGGGCGCAATGAGGAACGATGTGTTTGTGATGATGTGAATAACCTGTAGCACAAGGTAAGCATATGATGCCAGTCATCGGAGGACATTAACCTACCATAGTTCCAGCATCCACCATGTCTTCCAGAGTATCTTGAAAGACTTGTATCCCGGCCCAAAATGCTTCCTCCGAGTTTGTATCAGTGGAGAACGAAAGTGAGGCCCCACTGGTGATAGTACCAGGATGAGCCTTTACTGTCATGGATATAACGACACCAAACGTGCCGCCTCCGCCTCCTCGCAAGGCCCAGAATAAATCTGGGTTCTCATCTTTATTTACCGTTAGAAGCTCGCCTTTGGCTGTGATTACCTCCCATGAGAGAACATTATCAACACTTAAACCAAAACTTGTGGAAAGTGCAGAATGGCCACCTCCCTGAGAGTAGCCACCAGCGATACCAACGGTAGGGCACTATCAACTGTCAGTCAGCTACTTGCTGTGTATATATCATATGACAGAAAAAAAAAGCTTACCTCTCCACCAACAACCACAAGCCCTCGACTTCTGGCTGCTTCTAGGACCTCAAATCCCTGGACACCGGCACCCAACTTGACAGCATTACCTGTATAGGTATCATCATCCCAATCCACAAACTCGATGTTTTTGAGGTGGTGCGTCCACACGCCAAGCGCGCCTGCGCCTGTCGAGCGACCCAGATAGTCATGGCCAGTGTTGCGAATAACGAGGCGAATATGATTTGCACGTGCGAAAGCTATCGCGTTTTGGACATCGGAAGTTGTCTCAGCAGCGATAGCATAAGAAACATAGTTACCTAGCTCGCATGGACGAATCCGTGGTTGAAATGGGTCGCAGCTTTGATTGGCAAAAAATGGAGCCATCACTGATGAAGACGAGGCAAAACTGAGTCTATGTTAACTAGATAGGACTTCATTTGTGTCGTAGAAAGAACTATATGACTTACTGAATTGTAGCATTCTGCCACTGTTGCCTCAGAGATTGACATACGTCCCCCTTAAACATCGGGTCATGGCATGGCGCACCAAGAGGAACAGTCTTGATAAGGTTCCCTGAAACGGAGGTGTTGAGGGCTTTCCATTCTGCCGCCGAAGGCCAGCAGTCGTCGCCAGGGAAGCATTTACAATCGGCTGATGGGTTCGCAATGGTTAAAGACAAAGTTCCCAGAAGAACGGGTAAATATTTTGACGGCGAGAGCTTCATTACTAAAGTATGCAGCAATTATATCAACTTCGGAGGAGAATATACCGGCAGTAGTTGGTAACGAAAGTCGGTCTGAGAGATAGATATACAGAGTGTCATCGTGTATTGCGTGAGCACTTACGTGATGGTATTCCCGATGATCAAGATACGCTGATTCAGAGTATTGGATATGAGTCAGATTTACGTCAAAGTCAGGGTCCAATTAACTCATAGATAACACAAATAATAAGCATGCACCATACAGACTGGAACATGATAAGAGCACAATGAAGTATCTAGGGGAACGAACGTAAGCGTTATGGCTTTCTCCATAGACTCACAAAACCATAGGACAACCGCTGGTATTATGCATGCCAATATTCATATTATATAACGCAAGTTCTTTATATATGCCACCACTATGACTGCGGCTTCCGAAGTGTTATGCTCGCTAGTTGCACAATTACACAGAATAGATAATCAGGATATTTAAAGTCTTATATGATAACTATCTACTATCAAATCTAGCTAGATGATTCACAATCTGTATAAATAAAAAGACAAACATTTGTTCCGTTTCTCCTCAAGATACCGTAACCAACTTGCTAGTACTAGCAAGCTTTCCAGCAAAGCTCTCCATAGGCACTGCAGCCAGGATTTCAAGCAAAGCGACATTTACCTTCATCTCTCTTGTGATCCAGTTTCTGACCTCTAGTGCAACAAGAGAGTCAACTCCATAACGGTACAGCGGCTGACCTGGGTCAACCTCTGACTGTGGCATTTGCAAGATGTCGGCTACTTTTCCGATCAAGGCATTTGTAATGATTTCAGTTGCTTTCGCCTTGCTGCTCGCTTCAGACAATTGAGAAGAAATAGACATGGCCGTTGACTGCCTGTCACCAGAAGCGTCAGAAGAGAGGCTTGTGACCGCCAGAGGCCCAAAACGAGGGTCTTGGAAGTATGTGGGCTTCGCTAGACCGTGAGTTGCCATGATATCGGCGGTTCCCAAGCCGGTGCAGATCTGGGCAGGAAACTCGCTATTGTTGTCTGTCTGTCCTTTGATCAAACTCTTCATCAGGGCATGGAATGCAGGCTCGCGGATTCCCAACACCTCTTCCCAGAGCTTGATGTTTCCGCTGGTGCCTTGTTCTGCAAGCACTCCGACATCACGCATGATGCCCAAGTTGACAGATACCGCCTTGAGTCCTTGAGCCCGGCGATAGTGAGCCAGAGCATCTTGATAAGTATTTCCAGCTGCGTACTGGGCTTGGCTGGGATATCCATAGATACCTGAGCTTGAGGAACAGATAACCATGAAATCAAGAGGTCGCTCGTGGTCGAAGTACTTGTGTAGGTTCCAACTTCCTTGTACCTTGGGCTTCAATGGAAGCTTCCACTCCTCATATGTCATCTTCTCGAAGACGACATCACGAAGCACCATGGCCATCTGAACCACGCCCTTGATTGGTGGAAACTCTCGCGAGCACTCCTTCATTGCATTAAGGAATGCCGTCTCATCCGAGATGTCGGCAGCATAGGCCTTGACATTGGCACCTCGAATTGTGATCTCTTTGATGGTGGCCTTGGCTTCGCTAGTGCTATCGCCTGATCGTGAGATGAAGGCGATATTCTTGGCTCCACAGCTCACAAATTCCTTTGCAAGACTGCGACCGAGGCCACCAAGGCCTCCGACAAAGAGGTATGTCGCTTGACTATCAAGCTTCATTGAGTTCTTGGCCACATGCAATACAGGAGCCTGAGCGTCATCTGGGAAGGAGAGTACGATCTTTCCGCGGTGTTTACCTTGTTGCATGATACGGAAAGCGTCCTCAACTTGGTTGATGGGATACACCGTCATGGGGCTTGGTGTTTGAAGGATACCACCACCCAAAAGCTTGAAAACCTCCTCAAGGATGTCTCCTAGTGCCGATGGGTCCTCCTCAAAGAGAGTATACATGTTGATGAAGGAAAATGTTGTACTCTTGGAAAAGGGCCGCATATCAAGAAGCATGTTATTGGTGATATCTCGCAAGCCGATCTCGACAAATGTACCAAAAGTTGCAAGGCAGCTCCAAGATACACGCAACAGCTCACCAGAGAGTGAATTCAAAACGCAATCCACTCCGCGACCGCCGGTGACACGCATGATACCTTTGGCAAAGCTTGCATCTCGCGAGTTAAAGATGTGATCCTCTGACACTTGGTATCTGTCCATGAGAAGCTTGCGTTTGTCGTCTGAGCCGACAGTGGCGTATACAACGAGACCGAGATGGTTGGCCAACTGCAGAGCTGCTTGACCTACTCCTCCTGCTGCGGCATGGATCAAGACAGATTGACCTCGCTGAAGCTTGGCCAGCCTAACAAGTGCATAGTATGCTGTAGTGTGTACGACGGGAACTGCAGCTGCTTCTTCAAATGACATGGCATCGGGTATCTTGACCGTGACTCGGTGATCTGCCCTCATGACTGTCGCATGAGTTCCCATATCGAGGGTACTCACACGGTCGCCAGGCTTCAGATGCGTTGCATCACGGCCAGTCCTGAGGACAATGCCGCTTGCTTCCTGGCCAAGTCCTTTTACTGGAACCAGTGCCATTGATGCCATGACATCTCGGAAACTAAGAGATAATATGTTAGATAACTCATAAAGTGGAAGGATGCCTTGCTTACTTGAGACCTGTCGCCTTGACTTGAATCTCAACCTCGTGGTCTGCGAGCGGAGCCAATACTCGCTCGTCGTCAACAAAGTAAAGCGTGTCCAAGAGACCAGGCTTTCCAATGGTGAGTCTCAAAGGTTGTTCCTGGTTGCTCAGTCTTGTCATTCGAACGTCATCGTGGAGGTGATGACGGATATTCTCGTTCTCCGTCAACCCTTTGAAGATTCTTGCAACCTGCAGCAATCCATCCTTGTCGCGAAATTCGTTGTCCGAAGCCTTGGACGCAATGACCTTTGCTGCAAGACGTGGTCCATGTTGCAATCCAGTTGGCTCGCTGAGATGAAGGACTTGGAACTTGACGCCCTCAATCTCGCTCATGATGCACCGTGAGAAGCCGTCAACCAGGGCCAGCGACGGACTCTCGCCATAGGTGACCCATAGAATGCGCTGAGAAGTCAAAACGACTTTGCGAATGAGTTGAAAGTCCGACTCAGAGAGGCTATCCAGTAGTGGCCGCTCAACTTCCAACAACGACACGCATGTCTTGCCGTCAAAAGTAGAGTCATCAATGCTATCAGCCAAACTCTCTGTCGACACACTGAAGCCTTGGCCCTCAAGATCCAGCTGCACTTCCTCGGCAAACTCTTTTGTCACAGTCGATAACATTGATGGCAACAGAAGCACTACCTCTTCCTTGTGAATTCCATTTGTCGGTTTTTCTTGCTCAGCCGTGAGGCCGGCGAAGACCTCTAAAGACGGGGCGCCTTGAATGCTGTGTAGGAGCTGAAATCCCTTTGCCTTCAACGGCACCGTGGTATCTGGGGTGTCGACAGCAACCACAATCGTTGTATTGGGCTTTGATATCTTGGCCAATGGCTCAAGGATCTTAGCATAATTGTCCTGAAACTGGAATCCTTGTGGGATAACGACTATATCTGCAGTTGCTCCGCTTGCTGATACGGAATCAACTAGGGCATCGATAGTCAACATGCTTGAGGCTGCATTTTCGTCCCCAACGTCTTCAGTTTCATCCACAACTGCGTATCGAATTTGGGTTGGTAGAATGGTTCCTGGAGGGAGTTTGGATGCGTACGTGTTGGGTAGCCCATCTGAACGCGAGATGAATTCGACAATATTGGCTGCTGGATTGTCATGGAGCAGTATGCGAACATACTGTGGATAATGCTTAGCGAGATATTCAAAAAAGTATTTGTCGTGGAGAGTACTTACGTCAGTGAGACGGTTTTGTGCTACGATGCTTCCCATTACTTGTTTGAGATCGCATGGCTCCATGAGACTCAGCGAATAGTCCCAAAGCACTTTGGAAGTAATATCAGCTGGGTCAACTTCAACAGTAGTCTCCTCAGTAGCGGCTCCATCCATTTCAAGCTCCGAGGTTCGAAAGTCGATCACCGACAGGATAACTCTTGACAAATCCTTGTCGAACATGATGGTGTCGGCAGACAACTCATTGAAACCAGATCTGTGTGATCTGCAGAGACCAGGCATCATGTATCCAGCTTCTGATGGGACATTGAAAGAGATCTCCATCTCCCCAATCTTGGTCGGGACGAAAGGCTTGTCAAACTCAAAGGTGCCGTTCTTGTATGTACTTCCTAACCAACCCTGGAACACGGCGTCAAGCGTCGCTCCATGGATTAGGAATGGTCTGTCGAGCTGCCCCTTGCTGAAGGTCTCGCCAATATCGATGAGTTTAACATCGAAAACAGTCTTGCCGTCGCCAGGGTGGCAGTTCTCAACTCCCTGGAAAGTCTCACCATAACGCCATGCAGCTTTCATCATGTGTTTGTAGAAGCGATCTTTGGCGTAAGTTGCAGGGCATTCCTCAAGAATTTGGTGGTAGTCAGAAATCCGCCCAGAGACGACTTGAGAGTCCTCATGAGCCATCTGCTGACTTGTATTGCCCTCGTAATCAATCGTAATCAATCCTCGGCAGTTGTCTCTCAACTGATCAGTTCCAGCACATGAGGATACTGTAAACTCCCACCACGTGGCTGGGGTCGATCCAGAGGTCGCAACCAGTTGGGGCTTCATCTGTATGATGACTTCGGTAGCCTGATCCTCGGGGAGGGCCATGGCAGCCGAGAAAGACACATCGCGGAGCCTGAATGCGCGTGCAACTTTGCCAGGATCAACCATCTGCTGTGCGGCCTCGAGAACTATGCTGACCATTCCAGCACCTGGGAACAGGACCGTGGTACCTACTGTGTGGCCGCGGATCCAAGGTTCGTCATCAAGCCTGATGAAGCCCCGCCAAACACGTTGACTCTCGTTCATCTTGGGCACAGGGGCACCGATAATGCTTCTTGTCGGGGTACTTTGCGCAATAAGCTCCCTCTGGAGGCGAGATTCTGCTCGGAACTTCTTGGAGTGGTTCCAGGGGTATGGGGGAAGGTTTGTAAGTAAACGGCAACCCGAATCGCCATTGACCTTTTGTATATCGATGGCAACTCCCTGGAGGAACAGACTCGTTGCAAGCTCCAAACTAGTCTCGACTGCATTCTGACCTCGTGTGAGCATGGATTGGTACCCAACGTTCTCGATGTCAAAATGAGACAGAATCTGTTCGATAGGACCACCCAAAGCACCATGGGGACCAATCTCAACCAGTAAATCGACAGCCTTTTCGCCGTTACCATCAGCTGGGGAAACCATCTCCTTGATTGTGTCTGAGAACAATACAGGAGAGATCAGATTGCGACCCCAGTAGTAGGAACCAAGAAGTGCAGGGTCGACTTGATTGTTGGTAACGCTGGATACCATGATGGGCTGATGGGAGGGACATGACTGGGGCTCGATATCCGCAATAGATGCAGTGTAGTCGGCGAATACGGAGTTCATGTGAGTGGAATGATATGCCACCTCAACTCTCAGTCGTCGGGCAAAAATGCCTCGTTTCTCCAATATGCCCTTCAATTGATCCAGGGGGGCAACATCTCCAGAAAGGGTGACATTCGAGGGTGAATTGACACAAGCCACTGTTACATGGCCGCCTTGCAAGTCAGACTCATCGATGAGTGTCTCTGCTTCAGCTCTGGAACAGCCAACAGCCATCATGCCACCATTCAGATGGTTGAGACCAGCTGAGACCTTGCCCCTGAAGTATGCAACTGCGATGGCATCTTTGTGAGATAGAGCCTCAATGCAATATGCTGCGGCTATCTCGCCACTGGAATGACCGACCACACTGACGGGTGCTACACCCCACGACCTGAGTTCGTCGACCAGCGCAATCTGCAACACCGAACAGATAGGCTGGCTGATCTCGGGCAAAGTCAGTCGAGATTCCTTTTGAGCCCTGGACAATTCAACAATGGGAGTCCAGTCGCAGCCCAGCTGCTGCAGATAATCGGTAGATCTCTGCACTGATTCCTTGAAGACTGGACGGTGAAGCATCTCGACTCCCATTCGAGCCCATTGAGCGCCTTGACCTGTGAAAACGAAGCCGATCTTTGGCTGGCTCCTTGGCTCTCGAACAGCATGCTCGCTTTGAGGACTGGAAAGCTTTTCGTGCAGTTCAGTCAAACTCTCCGCTAGGTGAGCTGTTTTCCAAGATAGGCCAGATTTGCCGACAGAAAGACTGTACCCTAGATCAGCCAGGTACTCGGGTCTCGCTCCGGCGGGTCCCAGGCTGTCGAGATGGTCGACCAAGAACTTGGAGACTCGATCGAGACCGGCTTGGTCGTGACTGCTGAATGTAAACAGTCTCTTGCCGTTGTGAGCGGGTTGGTATTGGGCATCGCCGTAGAGAATGCTTTGTGGTGTTGAGTTGAATGCTTCCAAGACGACATGTCCGTTTGTACCTCCCATGCCAAAGCCACTAACGCTCATACGCTTGGTACGAGCCGCGGGCCACGGAGTTAGCTTGGTGGGTACAGCCATATTCCACTCGTCGAGTGGAATCTCAGGGTTTGGACTAGCGAAATGAATATTGGGAGGAATAAGGCTGTTTTCCATAGCCAGAACCCCCTTGATAACGCTAGCCACACCTGCAGCAGCCTCAAGATGACCGATCTAATCTAGAGTTAGTCTTTAATCGACTTTTGTATCTTTGGGACACGACTTGCATTTGGCTTGACACTTCCAACCCACAGCTTTCGATTCTTGCTTGCGCCTTGGCCAATAGTACGGTGGATAGCGCCCGTTTCAACAGGATCTCCAGCTTTGGTTCCGGTACCCTGTAGCAATATCAGTATTTGGTGGATAAAACAAACAAAGATAAAACTCACATGAGCCTCCACATACTGGGTGGCGCCATAGTCCAAGCCACGAGTCTCGTAAACATGCTTGATAAGTGCTGCTTGAGCCTCGCTGGATGGCATTGTGACACCCTGAGTCCAGCCGTCTGAGTTGACGCCAGAGGCGCGGATGACTGCCCTGATGTTGTCACCATCTTGAATAGCCTTGTCAAGCTTCTTCAAAACAAGGATACCACACCCTTCACCACGCCCATATCCTCCGGCGTCCTTGTCAAAAGACCGTGAATGGCCCTCGGGGTTGAGAAATCCAAGATTGTTGAGTTGCATTGTGCCGTCTGGTGTCAAGATCATTCCGACACCGCCAGCAAGGGCCATCTCAGCATCTCCTGACAGGAGACTCTGGCAGGCCAAGTGAATCGCCACGAGGCTTGATGAGCAGGCTGTATGTACAGTAGCACTTGGACCATGGATGTCGAAGAAGTGGGAGATTCGGTTGGCGATCATCTCCTCACAAGTGCCAAGTACATGGTACTTGGGATTATGAGCGAAATCACGGACGACAGCATCTCTGTAGTCGCTCATGGAGGATCCAACAAAACACGCAGTGGTAGTACCAGCAACCTGTTTGAGGGGCTTACCAGCATTTTCGAAGGCCTCGTATGCAACCTCGAGGGCAATGCGCTGTTTTGGGTCAAGTGAGATAGCCTCAGCGGCAGTAATATTGAAGAAGGCAGCATCAAAGACATGAGGATCCTGCTTCAAAAAGTGTCCACCTGTGACTGGCAAAACATTTTGTCGTTTGCTGTTTGGATGGTAGAAGGCTTGTGCATTGTACCGATCCGTTGTTTCGGAGTATGCGTCTTGGTACGAATTAGTGATGAACTGGAGGCAGAGATATAGCGCTCAACAAGGTCATGTTGACACCAATAAGGATGCTGGTTCTTATTGCTGCTCACCTTTTCCGCTCTTCAGAAGGTCCCAGAACTTGGATGGAGATGTGGCATCGCCAGGAAAGCGACAAGCCAGGCCTACGATGGCAACTGGGCCTGGCACTTGTTTGTTATCGACAGACATCGTTCTAGCAACTTAAAATGAAAATGATATTGTCTCAACGTGAAAATAGATTGATGAGTGTATTGCTCTATCCTCTGTTCACAGGGTCACGATCAGACTATATTGCATGGGATTCTCCTATACTCGATGATATCTCGTCTCTCTCAAGATACCTTTGACCGCTCTATCACAGATACAAGATCTTCTGTTGATGGATTCTCTCCATGATACGATGGTTGACGTAAGATATGTCATCGATGCTGACTGATCAGTAGCAACTGATTGCCTCATATTTCTTGGATTCATCACTTAGACGAATTATGCTGTATATCATACTGCAACTCCGCTTATCTTTCTCAAGTAATTGAAACGGACTCTTTTGCTATCTCATAATCTGTTGCTTGAAAACCTCCTTCTAGATTAATCAGTGGCGATGATCGTGGGGTACGCCAAAGCAAAGTCTTATCTTGCCTGCTTATGTGCATGAGGGACGTTTATTTCTCGGGTTCCGAATTCTTCTTTTCAGTGAGGCGGAATGGTAGTTGGACCAGTTTTATCCGTTTCATTCTACCTTCTTATTCGAGATGCTTATCATGAAGGCCTCATGGGGCACAGTATTGTCGGTCCGCTACGCTGACTGTAAATCTGACATGTTCCGCTTCTAAGCACATACAGATTCCGTATCTGCTTAGCTAAATCGTCAGACTTGTCGTCAGCAATCTAGCTCGGATTGGCGAAAGATAAAAACATCTTGCGTCAGCATTTTATTTCGATATCGACGATCATGCTGCTGAGTACATAGATACTAGATATCTATCAACTTAGGTCAGCTCAATGTATGATGCATCCTGTATCTGAGTCATTCAGGGGGCTTCCCTGCCTTTTGATCTGTTATCCTGAGTAGAGGCCTCTTAGTAATCAGATAAACCCATCTCATGAAGGCTTCGTCGCATTATTGGGAGATGGGTTGTAGATAACAGCAAGTTGTATAAAACAGCACAAGTCAAGTTCAGGATATAGTGTTTGGAGTATTTGGCAATCATCGTTATTATTCTGAAACTATGGCGCCAAACAAGAAAACAATCCTTCTCTTCGGAGATCAAACTGACTCCTGGGTAGATGGAATTGACCGGCTCTATCAGGATGCCGCCTCCATCCCTTGGCTCCAATCCTTTCTTGATGACTTGACGCACACCTTCAAGACTCATACAGTGGGTATGGATGCTGTCCTTCGAAACAGTCTAGGCGACTTTGCAACTCTCCAGGAGCTCGCTGAGAAATATCGCTACAC
The DNA here is from genome assembly GCA_017657105.1 of Fusarium acaciae-mearnsii. NCBI lineage: Eukaryota > Fungi > Ascomycota > Sordariomycetes > Hypocreales > Nectriaceae > Fusarium > Fusarium acaciae-mearnsii. The sequence goes on along the minus strand of JAGDVL010000002.1, from coordinate 4,886,144 downwards.
TACCGACGACGTAGGAATGGCCCAAGCATTCCTGATCTACGCTGTCAGGGCAGGGATACTCCTAAAGTATGTTTCAATCTACCAATGCATCAAGACACACATGTATTAACAATGTAGATGGGCAAAGCATGAACCAAGTCTCTTGAGTACAGACGAAAATCAACCTGAGTGGGTTGGTATCTCTGGCGGTCTTATCAGTCTTTCTGTCTTGGCTGTTGCTGAAACCTTTGAGAAATTGTATGAAGCATGTCTCGAGGTCGCCGGTTTACTTGCCAGACTCTGTCGGTTCACGTCGGTCAAATCCAGAAGTATGGAAGATCGCAGCGGTGCTTGGGGCTGGACTGTACTGGGCATCGGGGCGAATGAGCTTCGTAATGCCCTAGATCAGTATCAGCAGAGTATGGTGAGTGGCCACAGTGATGACAACCCAAGAAAAGTCTCTAATTACTGAACTACAGGGAATTCCACCGATCAAGAGAGCACAGGTGGCAGTGACGGGACATCGATGGAATACCATTGTCGGACCACCATCTATTCTTCAGCTTATTGTCAAGGAATGCCCAGCTATCAGATCGCTCCCCAAGAATGAGCTCAACATCCACGCATTGCAACATACCGTGGTTACTACCCGAGCTGATCTTGACTATATTGTGGGAGATTCAACTCTCCTGAGTCGGCCTCTTTCTCTCACCTTTACGCTTTGGGGCATGGATGACCCTAGAGCTCACTATACGACTTGGGGTGATATGCTGAGAGCAATCTGCTCACAAGCCTTGTCTCGACCCTTGGACATTACACATGTTGTCGATCAATTGAGCTCCAAGCTTAGATCCTTCCCCCAACTCGACGTCAAATCTATTGGCCCATGCAGCCATTTATCGTACTTGACCAATGTCTTGAAGTCGGCGGGAAGAACTGTCTCTGTTGCAGACGACCATCCACCCAGTACGCCTCCAAAGCAACTTCCAGGACGTATCGCTATTGTGGGTATGGCTGGAAGAGGCCCCGGTAGCGATAACGTGGAGGAGTTTTGGAATGTCATCATGTCTAAGCTCGATCTCTGTGAGGAAATCCCAGAAGATCGCTTCAATCTGTCAGAATTCTACCGCTCTAAACACGACAGCGGATGTACGACAACAACAAAGTTTGGATGTTTTATGGATAAGCCGGGGCACTTTGACAACCGCTTCTTTCATATATCACCTCGAGAAGCGCTTTTGATGGACCCAGGCCATCGACAGTTCTTGATGACTACATATGAAGCTCTCGAAATGGCTGGGTACTCGGACGGCGCAACAAGGGCTGTAGACCCAGCTAGGATTGCCACCTTTTTTGGACAGTGCAACGATGACTGGCATGATGTGAGCCACCATACTCTTGGATGCGACGCCTACACCCTGCAAGGTGTTCAGCGTGCTTTTGGAGCTGGACGCATTGCTTTCCAGTTCAAGTGGGAAGGCCCAACCTACTCACTCGACTCGGCTTGTGCTTCCACAGCATCGTCCATACATCTCGCATGTACCAGCCTTCTCGCCAAGGAAACAGATATGGCCGTCGCTGGAGCAGCCAACGTGGTTGGATATCCACATTCATGGACCAGCCTCAGCAAATCCGGTGTATTGTCCGACACGGGCAACTGCAAGACCTTCCGCGACGACGCTGATGGCTATTGCCGAGCCGACTTTGTTGGAACCGTTGTGCTCAAGCGCCTTGAAGATGCCATCGCACACAATGACAATATCCTGGCAGTTGTAGCCGCATCGGGAAGAAACCACTCTGGCAACTCTTCTTCCATCACAACATCTGATGCCAAAGCTCAGGAAAAGTTGTATCGAAAAATGATGCACAACGCAAGAGTATCTCCAAACGATATCTCCTATGTCGAGATGCACGGCACTGGCACAAAAGTCGGTGATCCAGCCGAGATGGGTGCTTTGGCAAGCTTGTTTTCACACAGACGTACCCCGAAGCCTGTGGTGGTCGGAGGCGTCAAAGCAAACGTCGGACATAGCGAATCTGTGAGTTGACTGTTTTGATCTCTAGTACTGGCTACTGACTTAGAAACAGGCTGCTGGAGTGGCTTCACTACTCAAGTGTATCATGATGTTCCAGAAGAACATTCTACCCCCGCAAGCGGGCATGCCCCATGCCCTGAACCCCAACTTTCCGCCTCTCTCTGAAATCAATATCGAGATACCATCGGAACCGAGCACCTTTGAGTCACCAGTCTCTCAACCGAGGCGAATCCTCCTCAACAATTTTGATGCAGCGGTAATTCACCTCTCCTGGATCGGTCATATAATTACATTACCCACTAACACACACATAGGGTGGCAACGCTTGTATCTTACTCGAGGACTTTGGCAACAATGTGGTCAAGAAGAGCGATCCACGAGTGAATCATACTGTGGTTACTTCCTCTAGAACACAGGCATCGTATCACGGTAACAAGGCCAAGCTCTTACAATGGCTTCGTCAGAACCCAGGAGCAAGGATCGAAGATGCGGCCTATACAACCACCGCCAGAAGGACCCACCATCCCATACGCTTCGCTGTTACAGCATCGTCAACTCAGGAACTTATCAGCAAGCTCGAGGCAGATACCGCAGACAGCCCAGCCGCAAAAGAATCCCCAGTTGTTTTTGTTTTCACAGGTCAGGGATCTCATTATGCTGGTATGGGTAGTGAGCTGTATGAGACCAGTCCAGTCTTTCGAGAGACTGTGAATCTCTGCGCAACTATCTGTGAAGAACAGAACTTTCCCCCATTTCTGGATCTTATCACTCAAAGCGATAGTGAGATGTCCGACAAGACTACTCTGGAGGTGCAACTCGCTGTTCTAACGCTAGAAATTGGTCTTGCTGCCCTCTGGAGGTCTATCGGCATCCAGCCATCCGTGGTCATCGGTCATTCGCTGGGAGAGTACGCCGCACTCCATGTTTCTGGTGTTCTTTCCCTGGCCGATGTCCTCTATCTGGTCGGTCAGCGAGCACTTCTGATCTTGCAGAGATGTGAGGTAAACACAAGCGCCATGCTTTCTGTTGCCATGCCTGTCACAGACACTCATGCCTTCCTCGAAGCACAGGCAGATTCCTCCTGTGAGATAGCCTGTGTCAACAGCACAAATGCTTCGGTGATCAGTGGAAGCATAGAAAACATCACCGAACTACAAGCAGGTCTAAAGGCACGGTCAAAGATGCTTTCAGTACCTTACGGGTTCCACTCGTCCCAGATGGATCCTATTCTGGCTGACTATGCCGCCCTCGCCGGTGGTGTCACATTTTCAGAACCAAAGATCCCCGTTGCTTCAACATTGCTTGCATCCTTGGTCGACACCTCTGGCACTTTCCACGCGGGTTACATGGCACGACAATGTCGACAGCCCGTCAATTTTGTTGGCGCTCTTGAGGCAATTCAATCCAACTACTCGGATCCTATCTGGCTCGAAATTGGACCTAGTCAGGTTTGTTCCTCTTTTGTGAGAGCCACTTTATCACCACCTCCGAGCAAGATTCTGTCTACCCTCGACAAAGGTACCAATGCGTGGTTGTCTCTAGGGAAATGCATGTCCAGTCTCTACAAGCATGGCGCAACAATAGACTGGCTTGCTCTTCATCAACCATATGTTGACAACCTTAGTCTTCTTAACCTCCCGACATACGCTTGGGACCTCAAGGACTTTTGGATCAGATACACAGAGACAAAGGATCAACTGCCAACCTCAACCACGAATGGTCATGAGACATTCAAGGCCAACATATCTACCTGTGCACAGCAAGTTGTTGAACATATTTCCCCACCAAACATGAAGGTCACCTTCCGAGCATCACTTTCGGATCCAGGATTCAAAGCCTTGATTGACGGCCATAGGTTGAGAGATAGGTCTGTGTGTCCAGGAAGCGTTTTTTCTGAGGCTGGGTTAGCTGCGGTGACTTATGTCCTGCAACTATATCATTCTAAGAGCCTGAAGCTTCCCGCCTTGGTTCTTCGAAATCTTAGTCTTAAGCGCCCACTGACCTACGATCTCGTTGGACCGGACGGTGAACTCATCACTGTTGTGGCCCCTGAAGGTTCATCCAATGATACTTTCAAGGTCGCATGGAAAGCTTCCAAGGGAAACGTCTCCTACTCTCTGGGTGATTGTATGGTGGCAGCTTGCGATGGTCAACTCATCCAGGCTCGTTGGGATAAGGTCTCATACTTTATCAGATCCAGAGTGGATGAGATTGTCGCATCGTCAAAGAGCGGGATCAGCCACCGCCTCCAGCCTCAGATCCTTTACGGCTTATTTGCCAACACAGTTAAATATGATGCCGCTTTCAAGTGTATCCAAGAGGCATATATATCGAGCGACTTCCAAGAGGCTGCTGCGGTAATTGTTCTCAACTCTGATCCTGTGGGCACAAAGTTCGCAGCCTCGCCCTACTGGGGTGAAAGTCTTGTCCATCTTGCTGGATTCGTGGTCAATTCGAACCCTAGCCGTCAGAGCCATGACACGACGTTCATGATGGATGGATTTGAAAGCTTCGAACAGACGGTTATCCCTGAGCCGGGAAAGCCATACCATACATATGTTCGTGTGACAGGGACTGAGAGCGCTTCAGTCGTCTGCGACGTCTACATTTTCGATGACGACAAGCTGATCATGCATTGTGCTGGCCTTCATTTCCACGAGGTTGAGAATGCTGTACTTGATCAGCTTCTGGGAGGCACCAACACCAGTAACACCACCAGAGATCAGCCTGCTCCTATCATGTCCCGGAAAGAAGTTCCAAAGCCAGTGGATACCGATGAAAAGGTTGAGGCCGTCAGCAATGACTCGCAATCGGATGCTCATGTACTCGATAGCATTCTGAAGATTATTAGCAAGGAGACAGGATCTGACTTGGCTGACTTCCAAGATGACACGTTGATTGCAGACCTTGGAGTCGATTCTATTATGGCGATTGAGATTGCAAGCCAAGTTACTGAAGAAACTGGGATGGACCTTCTTCCTTCCTTCATCATAGACTACCCGGCTATTGGAGACCTTCGTCGGGTATTTGCACCCAAGTCTACGCACATCTCACTCGACAACGACTTGTCAAGGCCATCCCTGGTCGATGACACTTCTCAGGCGCTGCAAAGCTCAGGCTCAGAGTCCTTTGACCAGCCACCAACAAGTGCGACATCAACATCGGACTCGGGTAGCATTGTGAAGATTGACCTTGGGCCTGATGATGACTCCCCAGCCCCCAAGATCAAGATCACCTTGCTTCAAGGACGTCCAGGCAATGGAAGAACACCTTTCTATCTCATAGCTGATGGGACGGGCACGATAGCCACCTACATCCATTTGCCTCAGTTCAAATCGCAGATACCTATTTACGGCATTGACTCGCCGTTCCTCCGCTGCCCAACAAGGTTTACCACTGATGTTGGAATCACAGGAGCTGCGAGGTTCATCACGGAAGCTTTGATGAAGGCACAGCCGGAGGGCACCTTTGTACTTGGTGGGTTCTCTGGAGGTGCCATGCTCGCATACGAAGTTTGTCGTCAGCTGGCAGCCGCCAACCGGAAAGTGGACAGCCTTATGCTCATCGACATGTGTTCCCCCCGTTCCAAGACCGTCGAGGATAAGAACGATATCGGTTGGGCCATCTTCGAGAGCATATCGCGACAGAATGGCCTTTGGAGGTCAACAGACATGACTCGACAACATCTCCAAGCCATATTTGCTGCCGTTGCTACGTACCATCCACAGCCTTTGAAGGTTAGCAAGCGACCGAAACGGACAGCGATTATCTGGGCCGAGAAGGGTATGATTGATAGATGTGCTGGAGACTCTGAGCTTATGCAGAAGCTGGCTAAGCGAGGCATCCCAACTGAGCCTTACCCTAAGTTTATGGAAGATTCCGAACTTGGCCCAGTTGCTTGGGGTCTTCCTCACAAGACCAAGAATGACTTGGGGCCCAATGGATGGGAAAGGTATGTTGGAGATGCTCTCTGTTTGTCTATGCCTGCGGATCATCTCGAGATGCCTATGCCTGGGCATGTGCATCTACTACACGAGAAGATGACCCGAGCATTTGAGTTCTTCAACGAGGCGGGGTAATTTCGGTATTGAAGTAGGACAGGAGATTGGATTTAAGGCTATTTCATAGGCAGTTTAGTTTGGATTTGAGAATGCCAATTATCATTAAAATGCTACCACCCAAGCCATGTATATAATTTTGTTCAAGAACTCACTGATTCGTAATTCATACTAAGATATGATTTGTCTATAGATAACTATAACATGGCACAATTTCACAAAAGAAAGTAATACTGCAGCTTGGGTAAATTCTGCATGGGATTTAAATATGAGATATATGTTTCCATGATGACCTCTTCAAATTGAGTTCACGTCTATATAAATCGACTTGTATATGGCGTCGGTCGATTTCCAAGTATGTTGTCAATCTCTTCCATGATCTCGTCGGTCAACTTGGGCAAGATGGAGAATACTTTCACACTCTCCAGTATCTGCTCCGGTCTGCTGGCTCCCGTAATAGCCGAGCTGACATTCTTGTTCTTCAGCACCCATGCCAGCGCCAATATCGCCTGTGACGTTCCTAGGCTTTCAGCTACAGGCTTGAGACGAGCAATCTTATCCAGCATTTTCTTACCCTCCTCGTTACCAAACTCCGACTTTGTCAGCTTTACAAACTTGTCGTCGCTTACTCCAAGTCGTGAATCATCTGGGATACCGTCGTTATACTTGCCAGTCAAAAGCCCCATAGCAAGTGGTGAGAAGACGGTCAATCCGGTGCCAACTTCTCTATACAGATGCACAAACTCGGATTCGACTTTGGTCCGCGTGAGCATGTTGTATTCCGGTTGTTCCATGGTCGGTCCAATGAGACCAAGCTTGTCAGCATACCTCCAGGCTGTAGCTATCTCATCGGCGCTCCATTGGGAAGTACCCCAGTAAAAGGCCTTGCCCATGTTGATGACATGGTTGAAAGCTCGTACGGTTTCCTCGATGGGCGTCTTTCTGTCTGGACGGTGTGCATAGACGAGGTCTACGTACGAGAGTCCCATACGCTCAAGTGATGCATCTAGACCTTCGATGATATGCTTCCGCGATAAACCGTAGTTGTTAGCCGCGAGCTCACCGTATGAGCCACCCCAATTGATCTACATATTAATGTTGGCTCTTACATACTAAACACGATACTTGGAGGTTGTCGGAAAGTTTACTTACCTTTGTCGAAATGACAAGGTCGTTTCTCTTCCAGCCAAACTTGCAGACACATTCACCCACGATCCTTTCGCCCTCACCATCAGCATAACCCTCGGCGCAGTCAAAAAAGTTGATGCCGCAATCATAAGCTGCTTTCATACAGGCGAACGCTTTATCTAATAATGGTCAAAATATATTCTCCATACAGAATATGTGATAGTAGAGTATAGTGAGAGTGTACCTTTGTCAACATGGCCTCCGTATGTAAGCCAGCTTCCCAGAGAGATTGCTGAGACCTGTAAGCCAGAACGTCCAAGAAAGCGATATTCCATTTTGCGTTTTTTTTCTTTTTCTTCAAAAATTACAAATAACCGGTTGCCAAATTGATGGAAGGTGTGATTGACACTGAAAATGGTACCAGTGGCCCTAGACGCAAGGGAAGTGTAATATAGTCCTATGGCTTGTAGGTAAGCGAAGTGATGACGGAAGCAAGTACTTTCATATACTGACATAATGCAGGATATAATTAGTAATGCAAGCAAGTACTGTCGTACACTGACATAATGGAGGATTTAAGTAATGATGCGTGAGCTTCCTGTATGCGTCAGATGAGGTGGCGAGTCATCCAAGATGGATGCTCCCAGCAGTATGGTATTAGTAGTTCAACAATAAAGAACTGGGCGTATGCGTCAGATACTCAATTATGAATAGTGACATGAGCAAGAGACAACTACTTACGATATCAGATCGGATTAAATAATGGCAAATATGAACAAGTTATTTGGATGGGGGATAGTCTATGAGGCGTGGTGTGAGGTATATTTCCTGCCCAGGTGCTATCATTCTATATGACTACTGCTCTCTATGACTCCGGCAGTAAGCCTCCTCTTTTCTTTTCTATCATATGAAAACGTCACTAGCAGCGGTACTGACATAAACAAAGCAGCACCGACCATAATGCAACCCGTAAAGACCTGAGCATGCAAAAATTGGCCGTTGTCTGGACGAGATAGGGTACCCGCTATGGGAGCCCCAAGCAATGTTCCTAGACCAGATATAAGCCAATTCATCCCTAAGCGCTCTCCTGCAATAGTGAGACTTGGTGTAATCGTTGGATGCAAGGTGGCCACTGGGTTGGCAGCAACAAACGTCCCCGATGAAATGCCAAACAGCACACAGAACACAATGAACCCGGCAGACTGGCGTATAGCTATCCATGCGAAAAGTAGGACAGCACACATTACTGTGCTGGTAAACACCACGGGCATTGCTCCAAACTTGGGCATGAGTAGGTTTGGTAGAATGCGACCGACTGCTGAACTGCCATGTAGAATAGACAACAAATACGAAGACATTGCGTCGCTCATACCAAGAACGGACCGACCATACTGGGGTATTTATTAGCTGATACAATTCGTAGAGTAAGTGAGGTGTACTAGATACATACTGTAACAAGGTAGAATAGCGGAATCCAGTAAGACAAGTACTGGCAGAAGCAGCCGACACAAAAGGTAGTGTATGGGATTTCTGTGAAGGCTCTCCATTCGAACAGCCTTCTAGGCTTGGTTGATTTTTGCGGCATCTGCAGTAATAGGCCAAGAGCCGCGAGGCCGAAGACTAACTGCAGGAATCCAAAGACTCGAATTGTCCAACCAAACCCGACCTTGGGTTCAAGGGCATTGAAAAGGATGGGGAAGACAATACCGCCTTAATACGCCTTAGTTTAGTCTCGACGTAACAGATAGTTGACTGCTTACCAAAGCTTACGCCCGTTGTTGTTATTCCAACCGCAATAGGCCTTTTTGTTGTAAAGTTGATACTAATCTGACTAATGGTAGGGATACAGATTAATCCTGTAATTAATGAGCTTCTTCTCTTGTAAAGCTTGATAGGAGAAAATACCAGAACCAATACCGAGACATAATGCTTGCGAGAGAAATATCTGGTAGTATTTGGAAGAGAGGCTCAACATCATCATTCCGATGACCACCATGGCTGTGCCTACACAGATGAGGCTTCTGAAATAGCCTCTGTCAAACAGAGGCCCAACAAATGCCCCCGAACAAACAAGCAACAGACTCGAAACACTACCTATCCAAGCAATTGTCGACTCAGAGTATGAGGACAGCATCCGAGATTTGTAATAGGCCTCGAATACGCCAAAAGAGCCAGCAGGGCCCCTGACCATAGCGTTAGCTCAGTTAGTGCGGTGCCGAGTACTCCCTTACCAGGTGATAAAAAACATCAGCCAAGCGCCAACAACACCTAACCAGGCGACAAGCCCTCCGTCTGTCGCCGGTTTCTCATGGCGTACTTCGTGGATGACGTCTGATCGCTGAGGGTCTCCGGAAGGGCTTTCCATTGTTCGATGCAAGAATGCGTTTCTGATTCACGATCAAATTGTTGCCCTGGCCTCTGTATCTGAGCCAGAGACTATTGTGAGAGGCCGAAAAACACGATGTTTTCAAAGAATCTCGCTTACTTAAGATTTAAACCACAATTTTCTAGACGTGACGGAAGCTTAGGTTATGGTCAGTAGTGAGAACTATTGCCAAGCACGAAACAAATAAGCATGACTTGATGTTGACTGTAGTAGAAGAATAGTGTCAAGTATGTGAACAAAGCAATAGGGTGGGGTAGACAGTATATCAGGTCAGCAGTCTCAAGCGTGTAAGGATCGTCTGTAGGACAACATGTCTATAGGGTAGTCTTCGACATGTTTTGAGTCAGCACATGAATAAGCAGGTAAGCAAGTTAGCAAATCTGTCAAAACATGACAGTACAATATTACAAGTACAGCGTTTCACAGATCATGTAAATATACGTAGTTATTGAAATCTTTTATGTAAGCAGATATGATGTGATGCAGTGTTGTGTTACTCGATAGTGAGCGCATGGGCTATGATGGAATTTCAAAAATCACACCGCATTGAAAAGTCTTGGCAGATATATATCAAGATAAAATCAAGAGATAACGATTTGAATGGCCAGAAACAAGCGAGCCTAAATCCAGTAAAAACTGATTCTTATCTCTTTGCAAAATAAAAAGTTTACAAGATGGATACATGTCAAGATGATATTTTGTCAAGTACCAACGGCGTACCGAGACCGTTCCGCCAGGGTCAACAAGATAAGTCCTATATTCAGGAACATATCAAGGGTTTGCAATGCTCAACCTCTTTGATACCTAATGTCATAGGCGCCGCTTGGGCTGTCCTTATGGGGCACTACACAGCATCGAATGAAATATTGTTCAAGATGACGCCAATGACGAATGGCAAGATATCTGATTTGGCTCGGGTCGAGGACTTCTGTGTCACTGTACCATGGGATGAGCCTGTTGAACAGTTTCTGAAACAACTATCAGACCAGCATCCGGATTCCACCGACTCCTTTGACGCTGTCCAGGAGCATACCATGATCTTGCATCACCCGAGCAAACAGAACAGTGACATACTCTTGGAGTGTTCCCTACAAACCAATACTGTCAAGCTTCAACTACAACTCGACAGCGTCTCTTCCGAGGAAGCTAGCGGGGAACGACTGTTATGCCAACTCAAGCATGTAGTACAGCAGCTCTGTACCAAGGAGAGCCAAGAAATACCGGTCGCCAAGATATCAACAGTCACCAAAAAGGACCTTGATGAGATGTGGGAGCGAAATGCGTGCGTGCCATCAACAAACGACAAGTTCACCTGTATCCATGACATTGTTATGGACTGGGCGATCAAGCAACCCGATCGCCCTGCCATCTGCGCATGGGACGGCCAATTAAGCTATGGCCAATTGGACAAATACTCAACAACATTGGCTAAGCATCTTCTTACCATGGGCGTCTATACTCACACCATCGTTCCCTTGTGTTTTGAGAAATCTATGTTGATGCCGATAGCCATGCTTGGAGTCATGAAAGCTGGCGGTGCATGTGTCGCCATGGATATCACCCAGCCAGAGGAAAGACTTCGAACCATAGTGGACGATGTCAACCCTGCACTCATACTTTCTTCAGCGACAAACAAAGACTTGGCCACTGCGGTTTCTGACTGCCAAGTCATTGTTGTCGACCTGAACTATGTTGAATCGTCGCCACCACGTACAGAAGATCATGAGCTACCTATGGTCGGGCCTCAAAACACCATCTATGTCTCATTTACCTCGGGCAGTACTGGGAAACCCAAAGGTGCAGTCATCAACCACGGTAATGTCTTTGCAGCTGTCCGGTTCCAAGGACGTTCACTGGGATTCACCAAGTCATCTCGGGTATTCGACCTTGCTCCTTACTGCTTTGATGTGGCGTGGTCCAATGTCCTCCATACACTATGCGCTGGCGGCTGCCTTTGCGTACCCTCAGGAATCAACGCCATGACTGGAATCTCTGCTTCAATCAACAACTTAGAGGCGAACCTCGTCAACATAACGCCCTCGCTGTTGCGTATTCTGGATCCAAACGACGTGCCCTCTTTACAGACCGTATTGTTAAGTGGGGAACCACCAGATCATGCTACGTGTCTGCGTTGGATACCGAGAGCTCGTCTTGTCAACACATATGGGCCTACAGAATGTACTTTCAAGAGTTCTCATACAGACCTTACACTATCGACCTCTTGGCCGCCTAATATCGGGGCCGGTGTTGGATCGAATCTGTGGGTTGTGAACTGCCACAATGCGGACCAACTAAGCTGCATCGGAGCTATTGGAGAGCTGTGGCTTGAGGGCCCTCTAGTCGGCCAAGGGTATCTTTCAAATGATAAAATGACGGAAAAGTCTTTTGTGAAAGATCCTGCATGGTTGCTCGAGGGCTCGCCCACCTGTGCTGGTCGTTCAGGTCTGCTTTACCGGACAGGCGACTTGGTGCGTTCCAATTGCGATGGAACTGTAACCTTCATTGGACGCAAAGACACCCAGGTCAAGATCCGCGGCCAACGCGTCGAGCTAGATGAAATCGAGTATCACGTGCGAGATTGCCTCGCACAGCAACCAGAACCGCGCGTGGTTGTAGAGGTTGTCTCTCCTCATCAAGGGTATCGTCAAGTACTAATGGTCTTTATCGAGACAAGCAAGATGAGCCTTTCATCCCAAGACAACATCGAGGCCATCACAGGTACTTTACAGGAAACACTGGCCAAAGTGCTGCCATCGTACATGGTTCCCCAAGTCTACATTCCACTCCATGAGATTCCTTTGTCACCAACAGGGAAAACGGATCGACGACTATTACGGGACATGGGACTATCAATCTTGCAAGATGCATCCAACGCGACAGGATCCTCAATGGGAACAGAACCACACGAGTTGACAGATACTGAGTCCCGTTTTGTCAATCTTTGGAAAATTGTGCTTGGAGTCGACACTATCAGCGTTAGAGATAGTTTCTTCCGTGTTGGTGGTGACTCCATATCAGCGATACGACTTGTCGAAGCTGCATCCAAAGAAGGCATCTCCATAACGGTGGCAGACGTGTTTAAGCGACCATGTCTTCAAGAACTTGCTCTGGTAGCAAAATTGGAAAGCCCAGAGACCTTTGTAGCTATTGCACCTTTATCCTTGATCGAGAGCCCCGTGGACCACGATGACCTACGCAGCGAGGTGGCGGGACTATGCAATGTCCCGCCAGAGATTATTCAGGATATATTTCCCTGTACACCTCTTCAAGAAGGGCTCATTGCAATGACGGCTGAGAACGAATCTAGCTACGTGGCTCAGAACATTCTACAAATCGCTCCCTCTGTCTGTCTTGAGAGGCTGAAAGAGGCTTGGGACCTTACTATTTCAACAACGCCAATACTACGTACACGAATTGTGGACACGGGAGGTGATTCCCTAGTACAAGTGGTTGTCGACGAGCAGGTACCTTGGAAGCATGGTGATGACTTGGATACATATCTCAAGCATCATAACCATCCCACTATGGGCCTCGGGAAGCCACTCATGCACCAAGCCATCATCAACGACCCCGAAAGTAATCGCACATTCTTTGTTTATACCATCCATCACGCCTTATATGATGGGTGGTCCGCGTCATTGTTGTTGGACAGATTGCACCAGGCGTATCATTCGAGAACACTGAGTCCACCCCCAGCCTTCCAGCGATTTGTGCAGCGCACACTCCAGATAGACAGCGATGCGAAGCAAAGCTTTTGGAATCAAGAGCTGGCCAACTCGAAAGCCCGGGTCTTTCCTCAGCTCCCATCGCCACTATACAGGCCGCGAGCAGACAAAACCTTGCATCACACGATTCACGACATTCATTGGCCTACAGATGGGGTCACAGCGTCCAGTATCATCCGAGCTGCCTGGTCAGTTCTCATCGCACGTCACACTGCTTCAGAAGATGTCATCTTCGGTGTAACAGTAACAGGACGGCAATCAGCCTACCCTGGAATTGGAGAGTTGATAGCTCCCACCTTTGCCACTGTACCTCTGCGTATCAACGTCCGTTGGAAACATACTGTGAAGGAATTCCTTCAACAGGTGCAAACGCAAGCAGTGGATATGATCGAGTATGAACAGACTGGTCTACAATATATACGACGCATAAGTGCAGAGCTAGACAGGGCAAGTCAATTTCAAACCTTGCTGGTACTTCAACCAAACATGAAGGACTATAAGAAAGAAGAGAACCATGACAGAGCCTTGTTTGAGTCCGATGAGCAAGGGGTTATCAACCGTGCAACAGATGACCTGAGCGTATTCAACAGCTCTGCTCTGATGCTAGAATGCCATATCGAGAGCGAGGGTGTGGGAATCCAGTTTAGCTTCGACTCTTCTGTTATCGACAAAGATCAGGTGAAGAGGCTGTCGCAGCAACTGGACAACACTATCAGACAGATTTGCATGGCAAACCAGGCCACCACGTTGCTTGATATAGCTCAAGTCAGTGAACAAGACCTCGACGATATCTGGAACTGGAACTCGTCAGTTCCATCAGCAGTGGACGCTTGTGTTCATGAACTTGTTGTGGAGATGGCAACAAAGTATCCGAAACGACCTGCTCTGAGCGCATGGGACGGCGATCTGGACTACGGGCAACTACACACGTACTCCACAATCGCGGCACGAAATCTTTTCAAGTTGGGAGTCGAGCCAGGTATCATTGTGCCTCTATACTTGGCCAAGTCTGTTTGGACAACAGTAGCAATGCTAGCGGTTATGAAAACTGGTGCTGCTTTTGTGCTCGTTCCAGAGACCGACCCTTTGTTACGTCTTCACGCAATCATAGCGCAGACCTCATCACCGTTTGTCGTGGTCTCACAAGATCAAGGCAGAGGCCTCGATGGTTGTCGAGGTGTTATCTTTCAAGATCTTCTGAACTGTGAGGTTCAATCAAACGAATACTGCAAGCCTCGTTCTTTTGATACCTCCAACACGGCGGTCATTCTTTTCACTTCTGGGAGTACTGGAACACCCAAGGGTATAGTCTGGAACCATCAGGCACTATCTACAACTGCAACTCGACTTGGGGAAGCGTTCCAGCTTCAACATACAAGCAGGACCTTTCAGTTTGCTTCATACTCGTTCGATGTCAGTATTCTAGAAACCTTTGCGACTTTGATAATGGGAGGTGTCGTGTGCATTCCATCGGAAAGTGAACGCCTGAACGACACAGCCAGAGCAATACTGAAGAGACAGGCTAACTGGTTGTGTATAACTCCCTCCGCTGCAAAAGCACTTCTGCCAGAAGTCGTTTCGTCGCTGAAGATAATTGTGTTTGCTGGAGAGCAGCTATCGCACAGCGATGTCTCAAGATGGAATGGCAATGCCACTGTTTACAACTGGTATGGACCTGCTGAGGCATCATTGTCCGCTTACTGTCGTGTCTATGAGGGGAAATGGTCAAATGGAACCATTGGTACTGCGTTCGCCAATGTCTGTTGGGTGGTAGATCCTGAGAACGGAGATACTCTTTTACCCATCGGTGCCGAGGGAGAGTTGGTTGTTGAAGGTAATGCAATAGCCGAAGGTTATTTGAGACAGTCTAGGGACTCGTCGTCGGTCTTTTACAACGATCCGCCTTGGCTGCTTCAAGGATCCAAAGAACATCCGGGGAGACGTGGGCGACTTTACAAAACTGGCGATATCGTTTCCTACAACGCAGACGGGACTCTCAAGTACAGACAACGTAACGACACACAGGTCAAGATTCATGGACAACGTGTCGAATTGGAGGCTATCGAGCATTGCCTACAGGAAATCTTAGCCCCAGATCTTGCGGTTGAAACTGTCGTCGACATTGTGACTCCCGCACAAAACGACGACCCCATACTTTTAGCTTTTCTGAGTTTCAACAGCCCGAATCAATCTAAGAACAACGACTTCACATCGGCCATGAGCAACGTTGCCGCCATCTTGGAGGACAGAGTACCCAGTCTCTTGCCTGAGCACATGAACCCATCCGTTTACTTTCCCATCAGCAAATTGCCCTTCACTCTGAACGGAAAGATCGATAGACGAAGCCTTCGTGCAGCAGCAGAGAGATTGACTCTACCACAACTAACTGAACTACTTCCTGCGAAAGAAGAACGCCTGAAGCCAACGACTGATGTTGAGCGTGCGCTGCAACAGGTTTGGGCTAAAGTACTTGCAGTTGAGCCTGACGCCATCGCAACGAACAACAGCTTTCGTCGGCTTGGCGGGGATTCTATCAAAACTGTCATCATGGCCAGGCTGATCAATCAACAATTTGGCGTCAAACTCAGTGTTCGTGATGTGCTGCGACAAAGAGCTCTTTGTGATCTCGCACAAGAAATTGGACGACAACAAAATCCTCTTCCTGGTCCTTCGCCGCAGGAGACGGACTTGGGAGACCTGGTAGAAGATGCTAAAGCCCTTTCTAGCAGCCTTCAGCTCTATGCACCTGATACGTTCGAGGACGCGGACGAGATGCCTTCTAGAGTTCTTCTCACAGGTGCTACCGGCTACCTCGGCACCGCCATCCTCCATGGTCTTCTTCAGCGCCCAGAGATCAGCCAAGTATTTGTTCTGGTACGAGCATCTTCTACCAAACACGCCATCAACAGGATTATTAAATCCGCGACTATCTCTGGCTGGTGGCATGAAAGTTATCTGTCTCGTATCCAGCCATGGTTGGGGGACTTGGGAAAGCCCCAGTTCGCTCTTGATGACTTGAGATGGAATCAGTTATCTGGCCACTATGATTCGACCAAGTGCATTGATGGAATTGTACACAACGGGGCGGCTGTCAATTGGTACTCAAGCTATGATGATCTCCGAGCTACGAATGTACTCTCAAGCCAGCAGCTGCTTCAGATAGCGGCCACCAACCCGCACCTGAAATGTTACGTCCTCATATCAACGGCGCCTCAGAGAGATGTAGGTTGTGGTGCTGACAGCGAAAATGCCTTTCGCAAGTATCTCTCCGATGCAGATGGGTACGGGAAAAGCAAGTTGGTTGCCGAGCAGGTCATGCTATGGGCAAGCAGAAAGCAAGGTTTTCCGCGCCAACGTCTTGCAGTTGTCAAGCCCGGTTTCATCATCGGAAACGCAACCTCGGGAGTCGCCAATGTGGATGACTTTCTATGGCGCGTGGTCGCCGGCTGTGTTGCTATCGGGTCGTTCCCCAAAGCGTCATCCAATGTTTTCATCTACATTGCTACTACGGATCATATTGCTATGGCGGCAACTACCTGTTTGCATGCCAAATCTGACCAGAAGCCGATAAGAAGAAGAGTTGATGACGGCTTGCCTGTGAGGGACTTTTGGAGTGCTGTAAACTCTGCTCTGCCAATTGCCCTCGATGAAAAGCCCTTTGAATCCTGGTATGCAGAGTTGGAGAACAAGGTGAATGACAACTTGAAACACCCTTGCTTCCCTGTCCTTCATCTGATTGCTCAAGGCAATCCAGTTATCGGGTCAGAGAAGCACCGTTTTGCAAATTCTTGTACTATGGATCGTCGACTGGAGCTTGAGGCAGCTACTGCAAGAAATGTCAAGTATCTGCTGGAGGTGGGATATTTTTCATGGGACTGGAGTTCAGATAATGCCTCTGTCTTTCGGAGAGAAGACAAAGTGAGATAAAGGAAATTGGGTCAATTTAGAATCAAGGTATTGCTAGAAAAGAGTGTGTTGTCAAATGACTATGGTGAAGTTGACCTTGAGAAGATCTGGCCGCTCAACGAGTTATATGATAGATATTTGCAAGTCCGAATGACAGGTTGGAAGTCGAGTACCGAAGCATGGGGTAAAAGACATGATGATAATAAAGAGTAATTTTAACGGTAACATAGCGAGCTGTAAATTACATTCACCATTTCAGTCCCTTGCCGTCGAAACACATCTAAACTGGCTGATGTGTAAGTATCAAAGCTTGATCTGGCGCATTTACTCATGAATGCAATTAAAGAGCCTAGTTCAGTACCCATAGTCAGTTAATGGCTCCATATGGATCCACCAAATAGTGCAGAACGGGCATAGCACCGCGCTATCAACATAACCGGGCAGGATGCGTATCCCATGCTAACAGGCAGCCAAGCTAGAAATCCACCTCACGTCAGCATTGCTCTGAAACCTGCCAATATCATCACTCACCATGCAACAACAAAAGGACGGCCTAGACATGTCTGAGAAAATCATTGAAGCTGCAGGGGAATGGCTGGTAAATCTCTGCAGTGGAGAGGGCTCAACCAACGACAGAGACCAGCTCCTGACACCCCTCGAACAACTCAAATTGGATGAATTCTTCGCGCTCCATGGCCAATCTCCAATATTCAGGCGATATCATGTCGAAGCCATCCGGCAGTGTCTGTCCAAAGACATTAGACCAGAATACCAACTGGCTCGTGCGCTGCTGGAGCGAGATGATACGTGTCGTCTATTTCTGGATGAGACTGATGTCTTGCAAGTAGCCATTAAAAGCGCCAAGATAAAGCCGGGGTTGCTTGGAAGATCACCACTGGAGTCAAACCCTGAGCTTTTGAAAATGGTAAAACTGCTCATAGCTCATGGAGCGGGGGTAAACTGTTTGGACGCCGATGGAAACTCGCCTATTTATTATACTTGCGTTTTGGGATATGCCGACCTGTTTCATTTTTTGGTCTCTTCTGGATCTGATATCTCAATTACGCATCAGAGAAATGTTCCGAAACAGATCATCAAGTTGAGAGAGAGCTCGGAGAATGCATCATATGACAAAAAAGAGACAGCGAATCTTCTACAAGCAACACTAGATGCCCTCATATCGCCCCAAAGCATCGTCGACATGACCTGGGTCGGATGGCCTCCTGGAGTTGACTACGATAGGCCCTTGTGGGGGATGGATATCGACCTTACATGGGGTGGTATCATACTATATCTTTTACAACAAGGGCTTTCTTTTGCCAAAGATGACTTGGGCTTAGTAATGCTCCTTCACATCGCCTGTAATCAAGGATCACAGGACCTTGTCGAAGAGCTCTTGAGCTACGGCGTCATGGCCGATATATCTGGTCCGAGAATAGTAGATGGTGGACAAGGCGAAGGCTCAACCTGCGGAACGGCAATGCACGCTGCAGCTGCTGGTCGGCAACTGGAAATTGTAAAAACTCTCATTTCTCGAGGCGAAAATCCAGGGTTACGGCAACATTGCATTTTCAATCGCCGTTCAACCAATGCACAAGTGGCGCCTATCGATATTGCGATAGCCACTGGTGAATACGAGAACGATGAGAATCTTCAGGAGTTCCTGGAGGCTTTCATCACTGAAGCTAAGGATCTCGAGGAGATAGACCTCAAAGCTGTTTTGAACTGGTCTGTGGATTCCAACGCGCTCGGCTTTGCTCAAGACCTTTTGCAGCGTGGTGTTAGACTGGATGAGGTACCTTGTGGTGTCAGGGGAGTTGAAATGGCACAGCTTCTCATCGCATACGATATCAAGCCGAATCCAGAAGCCCTGCAGAAGGATGCACTGAGAAATAACCTCTTGGATCTACTACGTTGGTGTGTTGACAAGTATGGCCCTCTTCTGCCTCAAGATCAAGTATCATGGGGTAAGATGGCACGTCGGTTAGTCACAGGACCACTCACATACATAAAAACGATCGATTACCTTATCTATGAATATCATGGCTTGCATATTGACTCAGTATTGATCGCACCAACATCAAACTGGAACGACGAAGAGGAAACCATGGAGACGAGTTGGCTGCACCTGGCTATTGTGGAATGCAACACCGAAGCGATCAAGCTACTTTTGGAAGCTGGGGCTGATGTCAATTGCCCTGGTCTACCAGTGGACGCTGCGATGGCGATGAAAATATTAAAACAGTATGGTGTCAGAGAAATTGGAGACCGGCTGGAAGTCATCAAAATGATACAAGAAAGGCTTTCTGCGGACGGGAAGTGGGATGTACCCTCACTAGATGAAACAAGATCTCTCACAGCTGAGGATGTAGCTGCAGAGAGGAAAGCTTGGAATGAGAAAGTCAGACGCCTAGTACAGAACAGACAGGAAGTCCCTCTGCCGATACAACCTGAAAGAGGAGCTTCTCCGTCTGAAGCTGTACACGTCACCTCTACTATGGATCACTATCAACCGTTGACCAGCAGCAGTTCTTTCCGTCTTCTTGAGCTTCTCCCCTCGGACAAGAGAACGGATTATTTGGCTGGCCGCTTAGTTGACAGCGACATTACTTTCCAACCTGAATACGAGGCCTTGTCATATGTATGGGGAGACATCCATCCCGCAAAATACATCAGCATTGGCGACAACGACATTGCTATAACGCCGAATCTGCATTCTGCACTAACTCATCTTCGCTCTGCGGATAGTGTCAGGACTATTTGGGTCGACGCACTTTGTATCAACCAGTCATTCCACGACGAACGCAACCAACAGGTTAGAATCATGGGTGACATCTACAAATCAGCAAAGCAAGTTATTGTATGGCTTGGAGACGCCGCTGACGGTTCTCATCTTGTTTTTGAGCATATCAACGATGATGATATCCCGGATTCTTTTCCGAATTTCCCAGAACAGCCAGAAGCAAAGCGAGAAGCATGGAATGCGCTTGTCAAGAGGCCCTGGTTTTTTCGCACGTGGGTAATTCAAGAGTTAGCTCTTGCTCGCAGAGCAGTAATCATGTGCGGAGAAGATACCACGCTTTGGCGAAATATCGAGGATAGCTGGAAACCCGACTTTTCAGGTGGTGCAAAGGGTCTATCGAAAATTCACAGCTTTCCTGGAAACGCACCAGACCATCCAATCTCGGGCTTTAACCCTGATAGCCATGTTTGGAGACTGAGGCTTCTGGATACCGAGAGTGATCCCATGAGCATCCTTCGTTATAGCGGCGTTTGCGGGGCGACGGAAGTGAGAGATAGGATATATGGAATTCTGGGTTTGTTTAAACCGGGGTTTGTTGAAGTTGATTATAGCCTGCCTGTGGAAAGCATCTTTCAGCAGTTTGCAGAGGCCGTAATCGAATCGACTGGGCGCCTGGATATGCTGAAGCATGCTGGAGAATCGCAGAACAATCCGAACCTTCCATCATGGGTGCCCGACTTCAACGAAACATCGACAAGAATTGTCTCTGAGTATGGTTGGTTTGCTCCTTGGAGAGTAGATGCTCCCGACGAATACAAGATCCAGTGTGCCGATGGGAAGCATATCAGTGTTCCCCGGAGACACTTGGCGCAAAAATATCTCCCAGGACTTGCTTTCTTAGCGGACGGAGCGTTAGTGATAAAGGGCAAGATGATTGATAGCATCCGAACAGTGGGTGTTGAGCTTCCGTGTGGGACATCGCATGCTCCTGGAACAGACGCCTTTGATCTTGTGATGAGAGAGTGGGAAACACTCGCTACAACACTGATACCTGAATGGAAGTCGTCGGTTTCTTCAGTATCGTCTGCATTTGCTGCTACTATCTCGGCAACTCGTGGGTCTGAGATCTTCAGTGTGGATATTGGTTTCACCCAGTGGTATCGTCACTGCGGAGCAAAAATACTCGAAAAAGCCGACTCCTCTATGTTTATCCGGGATCATGAATTTTACCTTTGGTGGTGCGATGCCAGAAAGCCTGACGATTCTGATGATGAAGAGTATGGGGGACTTGGATTTCATATTCGCGAGTTTTCCGACAAGATGATGGCTGCTAGCTATGGCCGCTGTCTTTTCACCACAGAAGATGGATCAATGGGCCTTGCGAGCTCTAGGGCAAAGGCAGGTGATCGGATTGTTTACTTTCCTGGCTCGTCTGACCCTTTTGTCTTGCGGAAGAGGGAGGATGGGAAGGGGTGGACTTTGGTGGGTGAATGTTATTTGTATGGGTTTGAAATCGACGACCTTTTTTACGGCAAGGAACAAGTTGTTGACGATTTCTACATTTATTAGATTTGCTAGTTACTATACAGAGGATTGCGTGATAGTTAGGATGTCAACATATTTTGGTGTGGGTCGAACCCATTTGTTGCTCAATGATGCTGATGTTTCCTATTTAGACTCTCATTTCATATGCCAGATTTTCAGACAGCTGTCTTCAACTATTTATTATTCCCGTAAACTTGCAAATTGGACATGTAGGGATATCATCATCCGACGCCAAGTTCATTGTCGGCCGCCTCACCTTCATCAAGATCACATATCAGGCCAGTATAAAGCAGAGACCCATTGTTTCATCAAAAGCCCCCCTCACTATAGCGTCGTACTGTAGCCCATCATATCGCTCACTGCTACTTGACTTCTGCCGGCGGGGGTGGCGCATAAAATCTCTCTCGGCTTTGTTTTCCTGTTTGGCAATGGTTGATGTCATGTGAAACCCGCTCATCATATATCCTTTGACATTCCGTGCCATTGCTTATTAGGATCATTTTAGTCTTTACCGTTTTCCAACAACATCTGACTTATCATGGGCTCTAGAATGACACCAGAGGCTATCAAGCCTCTTATGCTAATTGACGGCCAAGTATGATCGCTGTTATACGCTAAAAACAAGAAAGATAGGCTAACGTGTTATTAATTCAGCTGGTTGAGGCCTCAGATGGAAACTCGTTTCCCCTCTTTAACCCAGCAACTGGTGACAAAGTCACTGATGGTACAAAAATATTCATAATTACAAACACTTCGTCCACTAACACCTGCCTTAGTCCCCGAAGCCACAAAAGATGACACCAACAGAGCCGTCGCAGCTGCGCAACGTGCATTCCCAGAATGGTCCGCCATGGACCCTGCTAAGCGCGGTAGCTACCTGAAGAAGCTGGCCTCCCTCATCAAAGAGCACAACGAAGAATTAGCTCTCCTCGAAGCCAAGTCCATGGGTCGTCCTTTGGCTGAGTTCTTTGAGGGTCACATCGCTGCCTCTAGCTATGAGCACTACGCTGAAGCTTGGCCGCACATCCAGGGCCAGGCGAGTCTCAACACACCTGGCTATGTCACCATGACTCTGCGTCAGCCTTTTGGCGTTGTCGCAGCTATCATTCCCTGGAATGCCTCTCTTCTGTTCTTCGCTAGCAAATCTGCTCCCGCTCTGATTACTGGTAACACAGTGGTCGTCAAATCTAGCGAAAAAGCTCCTCTCGGCGCTGCCAAGTTCGCTGAGCTCATTCACAAAGCTGGTTTCCCTCCTGGAGTCTTTAACGTTCTATCGGGTCATGGAAACCCCTCTGGCGCGACGCTTGCTTCTCATATGGATGTACGGGCTATTAGTTTCACCGGCTCTAGCCCTACTGGCCGTGCGATCCAAGAGGCAGCTGCCAAGTCCAACTTGAAGAAGGTCATCCTCGAGCTTGGCGGTAAATCTCCTGTCATTATTTTTGACGATGCGGATCTTGAGCAGGCTGCCAAGGATACTATGTACAGTATCCAGTGGAACAGTGGTCAGGTCTGCATGGCCAATTCTCGCATTTATGTGCAAGACTCCATCGCCGATAACTTCATCCAAGCTTGCAAGAAAGCACTGTCTGCCGCAAAGTCGGGTAATCCCACAGAGAAGGGCATCAATCACGGTCCTCAAGCCGACAAGGTTCAGTATGAAAAAGTCATGTCTTACATCAACGAGGGCAAGAAGTCCGGAACGCTGGAGCTCGGAGGAAATGGAAATCTTGATAAGACAGGTGGTTTCTTCGTCGAGCCAACTATCTTCTTAAACACGCCTGAGGATGCAAAGGTTATGAAGGAGGAAATCTTTGGACCGGTTGTCAACATCAACGTCATCAAGACAGAAGAGGAGGCCATCGAAAAGGCAAATGACACAGAGTATGGTCTGTATGCTGCAGTATATACCAAGAATGTCGACAGGGCGATGAGGGTCACTCAGAAGCTCAACTCTGGTTACGTAGGCATCAACTGCACCAGTCCTACCACCGCGAGGGATCTGCCCTTTGGAGGATACAAGTCATCAGGCCAGGGCCGAGAGGGCTGGCTTTACAGTTTGGACAACTTCTTGGAAGTCAAGAGTGTGATGATGAAAGTAGACAGCGGTTCCAAGTTATAAAACAGGCCAAATTGTTCATACCACAGAAGACAAAAATCTCTACCCCTCAAGCATAACCATTCCTCCATTGGCGATTTGAACAAAATTTGGAACATCCAAGTCTTCCGTTGTCTCATTTTGCTTTCTCTCTTCCTCAAGTGCCCATTCCATAGACCGCGGAAGATCGACCGTCCTTGTTACCCATAAGAAAAATCCCGAATAAGTGAAATCATTATCGTGATTTAGAATCCAGCTCTTGCTACCCCCAATTTTTCTATATAAAGCAAGACCTCCCTTTACCCCCAGCTTGTTCACGCCATTGATTCCGTGACTCTCTTTGAGGCCGTGCAGAAGTGTCAGAATTTCTGTCTTTGGCTCCGCTTGCAAAAATGCATCTAGAGGGCCTTGGTCGAGGTGTGTGCCGTGAGGCGAGAGGAGTATGGTTTCGTGCCTCTCTTCGTGAGTCCAGACCAGGGCAGTGCAGAAGTTCAGAATGACATGGCCTGGCAGACGAACAATAGTCAACCAGTCGGGAAGGTGATCTGGAT
Organism: Fusarium acaciae-mearnsii; assembly: GCA_017657105.1. NCBI lineage: Eukaryota > Fungi > Ascomycota > Sordariomycetes > Hypocreales > Nectriaceae > Fusarium > Fusarium acaciae-mearnsii. The sequence continues at coordinate 4,861,989 of JAGDVL010000002.1, read as the reverse complement.
GGAGTTCTGGTGAGCGCCATGTCTTGGCTGAGCCGTCCATATCGTGACTCAAAGAGATCGTCTTAAAATGGTTCCATGGTCTGATGATAGCGGCTGCTTCAGGTGTCGCAACAACAGGAATCTTTGAATCGAAAGTTCGAAGGGTTGGCTCGTGCACATGATCCAGATAATGGAAAGCAAGGATGATAACATCGATATTTCCCTGGTAGCCGCCATCGTTCGTGGTGGTTTGCGCATGGTCTGTCGGCATATGAGATGAAGCAGCTTGTTCAATCTCTGCAATGATATCCTCAATGCCTTGAACGTCATTCACTGCCGCCTTGTCGCTTAGCGCAATATTGAAGAACCAGCTGTAGAACAGGGATGTGTCGCCTTGTAGCCAAGGTTCATACACGATGTGGAAATATGCTTTCCCAGTTGAAGCCTGCTCGGCTTTGGGACGGGGAAACGACATTAGCCAGCTTGCGTCTCCATTGAGAAGTGTCAAAATAGGTCGCAGCGACTTGTCGCATGATGTTTCGAGCGCTTTGTATACTTGTTGTCTTGACTGGGACATGGTGGTGATGGCAAAAATGGCACTTGGTAAGATCAAAAACATGGGCACTGGACAGAAGATCACACGGAGGCAATATATAATCGAGTGGACAATAGTAGATCCTTTAATTAGAGACCAACAAGAATTGCATTGATGGAGAGACTCGCATTGACATTCGTGGCATTGGTCAGATCGCAATTGTTTCAGTCATATGCAGCTCTTGATTGCAAAGAGGGTTGTGTCCTTGTGCCGATCCAGTAAGCACTAAATCCTTCGTTTCCATTGTCAGACTGTCCAGCTAAGCAACGCCCTGCGTAGATACTTCTCAATTGATCCCGATGCCAAAAGAAGAGCACTTCCATTGAACATCAGTAGATTGCTCGACCATTTTAAATACTACTGTTGTTTATCAGCTATCTCCTTGTTTTATCTCCGGTCTGTCGGATCGTCGCCGGTGTTGATTGCCGATATTTACCGACGCTAAAGTCTTACAAATAAGATTATCTTATCCCGAGTTGGAAGTTGCTACTACTACAACAGATTGAATAAGGCACAGCTTGATAACTTTAGTTGATAGCAGCGGGGGTTTGCAAGGGAACCTCGTCTGTCTTTCCCCCGCATCTCGCTGATATCGCCGGGGTTCGCCATACCATACCCGAAGTCGCCCAACCAGACCTTGCGTACTGGGTGCAGAAATGAATAGTGACTGGTTCCTTTTGAACTGCGTCGAAGTGGCCTACGTAATACCAATCTGACTGGATAATTTCGTCTTCTGTGTTCATTCATCTATCCTTTCGCTTCCCTGACCATGATTTCAGTCATGATCCTACTTTGCGATAGCTTCGCGGGGTAGACATGGATACAGTGGGGTGATGGAAGCTAAACGTCGGTGACATCGTATGGTTATGGAGAGAAACTATTTAAGACCCACGATGGTCGAGTGATAGACAGCTCTCTCGTCCTCTTTGTCTAAAGTCCAAATTTGAGTGGTACTTGCTACTTAGTTTTGCTTCTCGTCTATCTCAGACGGAGTCGTCAACATGAGGCTCAGCAAGATCCTACCAGTGTTGTCTCTCTGGTGCACGGCTGTAATGGCAACACTTCCTACATCCTACGATGTCGTGTGGGATAAACCGGGTGTCAATGGGTCAGCCGATTCAATGCCTCTCGGTGGCGGTGACATTGGTCTAAACACATGGTATGAGAATGGTAAGATACCTTTAATTCCCTACTTACCCTTCAACAAGCAAGTTCCATTTCTAACAAATGTGAAATCAAAGGCACCATTCTTATGTATGTCGCCAAAAGCGGTACCTTTGACGAGAACAACTCTCTTCTCAAACTCGGTCGTGTCAGATTATCCTTCGACCCCAACCCTTTCGACAGCGACTTCGAACAAAGGCTTGTCTTAAATGACGGTTATGTCAAGTACACAGGCAAGGATAACGCCACTGCTAAGGTCTGGGTCGATGTATTCAACCCTGTCGTGCACATAGAAGTCGACAGCCCCGAGAAGATTTCTTTCAATGTCGCTTATGAGAACTGGCGTTACGAAGACCGACCCATCATTAACGAAGAGCGCAATCAGGGTTCATGGGGCATATACACCTCCAAGATTGCCAATGGAACTACATATGCTGACAAGATTCTATTCCATGAGAATGGCGTTCTTATGAGCCACCGCAATGAAAAGTTGGATCTATGGAACTTTCAGATAAAGCAGCAGGGGCTTGAGAAGTACAGTGATGAGATGTACAACCCGATGAGAAACAACGAGTTTGGCATCTTTGTCCACTCCGAGCAACTCAAGCCTGCCGCCATCACTGATGGTCACTACGTCAACACTACTTATAAAGCCTGGAATCTCGAAAGCAAGGCGCCCAGAAAGTCGTTCAAGGTTTCACTATCTATGTATCAAGCCCAAACCAAGGATCATGACGAGTGGTACAAGGGTCTCAAGAAGGTCATCAACTCAGCAGTCAAGAATACTCAAGAAGCCACTCTCACCTGGTGGCACGAATACTGGGCTCGGTCATACATCATCATCAACGAAGATAAGGGCGAAAAGGACGCAGGATTCCAAGTAGGAAAGAACTACCAGATTTGGCGCTTCCTCATGGGCTGCAACGCAAAAGGAGAATGGCCGACCAAGTTCAATGGTGGTCTCTGGACTTTTGACCCCATCTTCGTCAACCCTTATCGACCTTACACGCCCGACTATCGACGCTGGGGCGGCGGAACATTTACTGCTCAGAACCAGCGCCTGTTGTACTGGCCCCTGTTGAGATCTGGCGATTTTGAGACCATGACGCAGCAGTTTGACTTTTACAAGCGCATCACGCCGAACGCGGTTCTGAGAGGAAAGGTGTACCAGAATATTGATGCAGCGTATTTCTTGGAACAGATCGACAACACGGGTTTGTCAAATGTGTTTGAGTATAATGCACAGTGGTATGATGATGATGCCAACACACCCCGTCCTGACTTTTTCCCTGATGGAGAATTATGGAACGTTTGGTTGAACCATATGCAGGATACTGCCAAGTAAGTCAAAGGCGACAAAGGTGCAGCAAATGGATTTTGACGATACTAATGACTTCTGTAGTGAGTTCGCTGATATGATCCTACAAGCCAACATTTACTCTGGCTACGACGTTAAGCCTTATCTTGAGTTTATCGAGTACCAGCTCGCCTGGTTCGACAAGTACTACACTCGCGAGATGCTTAAACGCAACCCTTGGCCACTAACAGGAATTGCTGGCAACGAATCTCTTGTTATTTATCCTGGTTCAGGAGCTGAAACATACAAAGAGGCGTATAACCCTGTTTCTACCCTAGCTGGTCTGCGTCAGGTCATCAAGGATCTTATGATCGTGGACGAGTTCGCCCTTCAGAACAAGACGTACTACCAGAAGTACCTAGACAAAATCCCAGGTAGTACGTTTCGTCAGCAACAGGGTCACACATGTATCGCTCCAGCGGAGGCATACACACGTGTTCAGAACAGCGAGGTACCCCAGCTGTACACTGTCTTTCCCTGGCCCGAATACGGCCTTGGTCTTCCTAACCTCACGTATGCCATCAACACGTATCTCTACGACACTGAAACAGTCATATACCATGGTAACACTGGCTGGAAGCAAGACGTCATTTGGCTCGCACGTATGGGATTCACTGCAAACGCAACATCCATGACGGAAGAACGTTATGCGCCCAGCAAAGTCTGCAAGTTCCCCGTTTTCAAGGGTCCCAATTTTGACTGGACGCCTGACCTGAATCACTACGGAGCTGCAGCTATTGGATTGCAGGAACAGCTTATCCAGACTTTTGCAGGTGATGATATTAGACTGCTTGCTGCGTGGCCTGACAGTTGGGATGTTCGGTTCAAGGTTTGGGCGCCGCACAATACTACTGTTGAGGGCACTGTTGTGAAGGGAGATATTGAAAGGCTCGTTGTTTTGCCCAAGTCTCGGACAAAGGATGTCGTTGCGGGACAAGACTAGACTCTAGGTTTGGGCATCAGACAATTCTAGATTATTGATTTACAAGTTCTGGACGAGTTGTTCACGGCATTTGGCCCGACTTGCTATCGTCATAAGGCTGTTTGCATAATCTTTGGGTGCATGACTCTGCCTGCTGTAACACAAACGTAAGAAATCACGCAAAGAATATACTAGAATTCAAACAGGTGATCAACCTCCGGATACCAGAAAAATTAGCTGTCAATAACATGATAGACGAAATTAGTAAGTCATCTTATGCTACTAAAACGATAGCCTTTAGGTAATTGTTTTTTCTACCCTAAGACTTAGGAAGTCAACTTTTCTGCTACCCTGTAGACCAGGTGAAACCTTATCTAAACGCTTCTTATCGATCAAGATCATGCAAATCTCCACTGGTTATGCTTTTTACAGTGCAGTATCCCTGCGGATATTTATCTGATCAGACCCTTGAAAACGTTAAGTAATGCCACGCCTGTTTTGGATAGCTACAGATGATTTGCAACTACTGGTTATCTCAAAAAGATACACTTCTAATGTTGCTGTTGCTTAACTAGATTGTAAACACGAATCAGCTTGAAATGATCTACTGAGTACGAAAAAACAAATCATATCTACTGAACCAAGTAAGTTGAGTTTTCCCTCGGAAAAAAAGACGCTGAACTACAGGTTGGCCCACAGAGACAAGTATCCATCCGATCAGCCGCACCAGGACTGTCGGACAATCATCCTGCTCCGCTTGCACCGGAACGCATCTTGAACGGGAAGCACGTATGGTCTCCTTCCTGTAATTCCCTTTCTGCTCCAGAAGGATTCTCAAAATACGGGTCTGACTGGGCCCGGGAGTTTGTTGAGTTGGAGGAGTCCAATCAGAACAGTTGAGCAAGGCTGGCGAAGACTGAGACCTGGCGGTTTTTATTAATCATGACCTTTTGCTATTACAAAATCTTGCAGTTCTTCCTTCCGACCTTCCACTTGTAGTGTGTTGCATAGTAGGATCGCATCTAGACTCATGAATCAAGAAGAGTTGTGCTTTCAAGAGTCAGGTTGGGTTTGTAACCAGGAGAGGTAGGAAAAAAGCCAAGTCACATCCCCTTCCAATCATATAAATATAGCATCTCCTGACCTACTTATCTTCCTTTTGACTCTTCTCACCCACCACACAAACCCTACTCCCCAAACCCTTACATCATCTCAAACAACCGCCAAAATGCGCGTCACTACCATTGTAGGCTCTCCTCCCTAAAGCAATGCATCAAGAAGCCCCGGACTGACTTAGTGATATCTCTAGCTGACTGCCCTCTTCGCCGTTGCCGTCAACGCTGCCGCCCTGCCTGCTGATTCTGAGGCTGCCGATGTGCATGTTGATGTTGATGCCCACGTTGGTACTATCTCTACCGCTCTAGAGAAGCGAGGCAACTGCGACCACGGCTACTTCGACTGTGTCACCAGTCAGCAAATATTCTGCAACTTTCTCGGCATTTGCGGTAGCGGTATCCCTGCTATCGCCTGCACACAGCAGTGCATTCAGAGAATCAATGAAGACTGCCGTCGTTGGTGCAACTAAGCCATTGGGAGACGGCTATGGGGATGCTGCGGAGTTGGAATAAATAAGACACTGGACTTGGAATAGAATGAACACGCCGTTATTCCACTGCTACTGATTCAATGCGTGGTGACTGTGATTTAATAATATGTGCACAGTTGAAACCAAGCGGCCACAACTGTTTGAACTTGTACCTAGAATCGATCGAAGCCAATAAGGGTTATAAGGAGCCCCATTCCAAAAAAAATACCAGTTCCTCAATCAATGGCACGCCATCTGATAGGTCATAGCTTGCGTTGTCCAAGGAATAAAGCTTCACATACCGATCATCACAATCCTGTTGTAGATCCCTTCTCACTAACCCTCGATTAGCTTAGCACTTTGACGCCATCTTCCGTTTTTGTCGTTTTGACTTGTTTGGATCGGTACGTGTGAGTAAGTACTAAACTAACGATAAAAGTAAAGACATTCTTAAACGTTTGTATCAATTTACCACCGCGAACAAAGCCCATTGACATTTCATAAGTGCCTAAACTTTGCCGATTCGGCACATTCTTACCAGCTACTATTCCAAATTCTATTAAACGATCCCAACAGAGTTAACTTCCAACTGTTAGCGTCCGTTGGGCGTTGGCTGCCAAGACAAGTAAACAATACTTAACAAATGTGTTCCTCCTTCCAGCTGCCACAAGTTTTACACACCTTGATCGATGTTTCTCACGCTCCAAGTATGGGCCAATACGGCTACCTGATACCGGATCGATACGTCCGCGAAGTCCCGAATGAAGTCGATATGAATACAGCCAGCATCTTCTGGGGCTTTTCCCTCTGCGCCGCGGTTTTCACGTTGGCAAAAGGCACGCAGCAGAGTTGGCGCGCATGGAAGAGGCGCCATCGCGTCACGGCCTATGTGGGAATGATTTGGGTGGTTTGGCTGAGTAGTATGGTCCTTGGATGTTTGGCTTGGGGGTTCCAACGACAGTACATCGCGCCCAGGTCAGTTTTGGCGTTCTCTTATGAGTTTGGTTTCATGCTGACATCACACAAGCTTTGGTTTTTATTTTTCGGTTGGTTCGTTTCTCATTCCCGTTTCGCGGTAACCCTCTAATATTTTAGCATTATTCTGGGCACTGCAGGTCCAGTTTCTCCTTCAAATCATCATCAACCGAATCGGTCTATTAATGGTCTCCAAGGCTCGCGCTACTCGCCTGAAATGGACCGTGTTTGTGATAATATTACTGGTGAACACCAGTGTCTTTGTTATCTGGATGCCAGCACGTCTCCAAATTAGTGACCGATGGATTCGGTTAAATTCCATCTGGGATCGATGCGAAAAGGTTATTTTTGCTGTCGTTGATGGCGTTCTGAACGGCTACTTCATCTACTTGGTCCGATCACGTCTTATCGAAAATGGATTGACCAAGTATATCCCACTGTATCGGATGAACCTGGGACTAATTGTTTTATCTCTATCATTAGATGTAAGACGCTCAAGATCGAAAGGATGTAAAGTGCTGACATGTTCTGACAGATCGTTTTGGTAGGACTCATGTCCTTGCCAAGTAGTTTGGTGTAAGTATTGGGTATGTGTTGTTATGAGATATCGCTAACAATTGCAGCTACCTCTCATTCCATCCCGTCGCTTACCTCTTGAAACTCCAAATCGAGATGAAAATGGCCGAACTCATCACCAAGATTGTCCGCTCTTCGGGTACCCGTGGCTCAGACGAGGGGTATTACCACAGTTCCAACATAACAAACGTAAACCAGAGACCGATGACATCCACTGCTAAAGCAAAGCCCGACGGACCGTTGACGGGGATGCACGGGGCGATGCGTGGCAGAAATACAACTCTCATAGAAGGTGGTGATCTGGGTGAACTGGAAAGCTCGCTAGAATCGGGGCGAAATGGACGGGATAATATGAGTGGCATCGTCAGGACAATAGAGACAACGGTGAACAGCTTGCCAGCGCACGTAGTGGAGCCGAGTTCGCCTACTGAGGCCAGGCATAGTGAATATGCTCAAAGTACGGCAAGTTCGACATTTGTGCTGGCTAGTAGATAGTTGTCACTTAGTCCATAAAAACAAATGACCTAAGAGTCTACTCTAAAATGACCAAAACTGATTTTATAATTTCATCCTTTAGGCGTTTTAGTCTATGAGTTACTTTGTATGAGGATGGGCACTGAACCCTCCCATTCTTGCTCTAAGAGCAAAAGTGCGGGATACCTAGAAGATGAGAGGAACGTACTAGTACTCTGATGTGCCACCGACTACCTGCCAGCTTTCTTCAAATGCGTCATCGTGGAAGCATCGCACCTGCCGCACTTGACGGTCAAGATCGCTGAAAGTTGATCCAAGAATCTTTGACCAGATTTCTTTTTCCCTTCTGCAGCCAACATCAAGCCGTGAGTATACCCTCCCCTGAGGACGGATCACCTCATTACCATGTTTAATGTGATACTAACTGTTTTATGCAGAGCGCGATCACCAGACAGTAAGTCTCAAATTCTTACGACATCTTCAGCGACAGGTCACTGATGTTGATGCTTCTCCTCTGCAGAAAAAGCCCACATTTTCCCAAGTACGTGATGATATCTCTGCTATTTTATTGAGAAGTTTCTAACCATTTTTGTGGTATATACACCGACAACCTTTTTCACCGTAAGAATCCCCTGAAGATTAACACTTGTTTACGAGGCTAACATATCTATAGATCACCAAATTAATCAAAATGGCCGGCGTAAGTCAACTGCTACTGGCAACTTGTACAAAAGCTAATACATGTGGTAGTACAACAACAACCGTGGTGCCCTTCGGAGCGGTAGAGGTCGCGGCGGCCAGCGTCGTTCGGTAAGTTAGAAGCCAGTCATTGTTACAATTAGTTACTAACCTACAAGTAGCACCGTTCACATCTCGTATGTCAAATTAGCCTCCTGCTGTCAAGACACAATCTAACAGTGGACATGAATAGTATATCAACAACAATCAGCCCTCGCGGGCATTCCCTTGCGTAAGACCACCCTTTTGTCATATCAGAAAAACTCGCTAATCTTGTTTACTGTAGCCGAGATCAAAGGCCGTGAGTAACGCGGTTTCTCCTTTAATATCCAGGCTAACCTTTGGTAGGAAGCAACGGAGAAGAAGGCTGTAAGTGAAACTTACCATCTATCCAGCTTTTCTTGAGTTCACATCACTGACTTAGTTTAGTACTGGTGCCAACAGGCTGCCGTGATTACTTTTTCCATGTTATCTTGATTAGTAATCACCGACAGATTCATTACAAGATCCATCATCAAAAGATGGAGGAGCAGAAACAGCTCTTCCGTGTAAGTTCTCAAATAATGTATCCGCTATTGATAACTAACCTAGCACAGAATGCCTACGAGAAGATTGTCGCAAGTCAATCGAGGCAATAGATTTTTTATCGTATACTGATCATTTTATATCTGAAGGAGTGGGAGAACAAGGAGAAGGTATACATATATCCCTGTGAACTTTGCATCTACCACAGATTACTGACATATTCATCCGCTACAGGAAGCCGAAAAAGCTGGGAAGGAGGAGGATGACAAGAGGGACCAGTAGGGCCCACTTGTTTAATATTTTTATGACGGTCTTTATGGTTTTTTTTAATGTTTTTTTATTTATGTTTTATGAGGATGGGCTAAGCTGCCGTGGTCAATTGATTGTTGTTTTATCATGCTTGAATTTGGCGAGTCCATGCAGACCTGTAATGTTTAGGACAAGGATGAATAAATATACCATAATGTTTAGGCAAGCTCTCATGTTTATGCACTAATATTATGTTTGCAACACTTTCCTTCTGTCAGATGATAGGATAGGCATGACTGTGTAGCCTCACTCAAGATATGGAAATGCGAGATACGTCAGTGCCATCGGTATGTAGGTGAGCATGGCATTAATAATTAATCTATGATCAACGGCTTCTGTCATTAATCTAGTCTTCAGTCACTCCCGCGAAACTGACTCCACACCATCGGCTCGCTATTGCCCCACATGATCGCTGCCGAGGGACCTGGTGATGATCCTGGCTCCTCCGTTCCGGCCCCATAGACTGGGTACTATAACCCGAAGCACATCTACAGAGCCCAGACGACGGCACCGGCAACAGCAGCAAGAACACCAGCGGCCTTGGCCATGACTCCAGCACCGGCGTTGTCAACATCAACGGCAGTAGGCTTAGCAGCGCCGTCAGAGTCGGTTCCAGCAGCGCCGGTGGTAGCGGCAGTTCCATTAGACTTGTGAGTCGAGACAGCAGGAGCCGAGGTGATTGCAGTCATCTTGTCGGAGGTAGTAGTCGGTAAACCAATGCCAGTGTAATCTCCAGTGAGTGTCTCATCAGAATCTGTGCCAAAGCTGAGAGACCAATTCTCACTAGCAGTCTCCTCAGGCAAAGCACTACCAGTGTAATCGCCAGTCAGGGTCTCACCACTATCAGAGTACCAAACACTCGAAACCAGAACGGAACCCGAGCTGGAAATGACCACAGGAGGGGTTGGGGAGCCCATGGGGTCGCTTTCCAAGAACCTGGGTGTCACCGTCTCGGTGCCCTTGTACAGAGGGCATCCGGGGACGCTCCTGGGAGGAGCACGGCCTCCTCCGCAGTCGACACCTTCGCAAATCTCGAGAGAGTCCGAGACGTACCAGATGACCTTCTCGTATGTGTTTCCGTATCCGGGCTCGGGTCGGACGGTAACGGTGCTGGTGAAAGAGGTGCAACCGTCAATGTCTGTCTTGGCCGCGATGGGAAGGGCGTATAGAAGGGCAGCAAGGGCGATGGATCGAGACATTTTGATGTATTTTGTTTTCGTAACGAATGTAAGTTTTGTTATAAACGACTGTATCAGCTTGAGTAACCGTAAGTTGGTATTAACGAATGTGAGTTTGTAGAAACTTGACTCTTCTCTTATTTCTTGTGGTGGTCTAACAATCTTCTTAAGTCAAAAAGCCCCTGCCAAGAAGTAAGCTTACTACGGCCCAATTATCACGCCGTTGGTCCGTATAAAACCACGCTATTGTGATCCTTCTTGGCCTCCTGCAGGGGGCTTAGCTTCGACCTTTTAAGCGATGATGCCGCTATCCGTCATTAAGCTTAGCCAAGCCGATAAATACCACAAGGATTTGTTGCCCTGTAGGGCCGGCAGCCCGTAGTTTTGTTGAAATAGTTGATCACCTCCTGTGGTGTTCCAGCGGCTGGAGTGTTTGAATAATTCCATCACCCCTATCCAAGAAGTCTCCGAGACAAATTTAGCTACACAATATTTTTCGTTCTCGTTTTACTGGCTCCCTCCAATTGCACCACCTAGACAACAAGAGTCATGCCGAAGCCCCATATATTTCTCAAAGCGTCAGCATCTGTCCGAAATTGACTGGAACGTTTGAAGCTGAAGCGGCCTCGATCTATACAACGTCTCGGTAATGACCTACAGCACTCACATTCCTCATGATATTTGTCTTCTGAAGGAGCAAAAGTCACCGCCCTTTTGATAGACATTATTAATAAATTGCGATTCGACTTATATCTACAAAAGAACGAAAGTACCCTATACCAAGTTCATTTCAAGCCCTCCTGCTTCGTTTACGACGGGCAGTCCTTGTCATTCATGACTTTGTTTGATCTTGGGTTCGCCGTTGCACCCTCTGCGAAAGCCTTCATATAGTAATGACAGTTGCCCGGGTACCAGCCAGTCATGAAACAAAAAGGGTCAGACTTGCAGTTTTCGATACAAGGCTTCTTATCAATATCAAAAGACAAACGATAGGGTTTGAGGTCTGTCCCCCCCTTTACATTGCATGATGCTGCACTGAAATATGTCGGATTCATTGTCGTTACGGATGTAAAACCCACGTGATGGGTGATAAATGGTCCTACCGTAACCTGATATCGTGTTAGATAGAGCTGACAGTGATCGTGCGCGTTCTTACCACTACTTCAGTAGCCTTTGTGATAGGGATGTATTTGATCTCCGTTACTACTACCGTGGTAAGGGGGCCGATGGTAGCTTTGGAAGTCACCTCGGTTGTAACATCAGTTGTCTGGGTGACAGTTTCCGTGGTAGGATCGTATACGCAGTTGCAGCCTGCAGACACTGCAGCCTTGGAGTACTTGCTCTCGAGACTAGCAAGCACCGTTTCGGGAATAGCCCTGCGATTTTGTTTGGGTCGGTAGAGATAGACGGTAGACACGCTGATAATCGTGGTATCAGTTACAACGGGGTTTGGGGGATACACAGTCCTGGTCGTGGTCAGGGAAACAGTGGTGGTCCTATCACGCATGTCAGTCACCAATAGGAGCTTATAGTCAAAGGTGTTTCAGACTTACTCTTCCACCGAAGTTGAGATGGTCTCGGGCGGAGCAGCGATGGTTTGGAAGCTTGTTCGGGTAGTGGTGCTTGTGACTGTGACAGTTGCGGGAGTTGCCTGGAGGTAAGATGAGCAGAGAGGAACTGCTTCATCACCAAGGAGGCTTCTGATCTCAGAACAGACATCACCTGTTTATAAACAGTAAGCAGGCTAGTTGACGAAGAAATCGGTCAACAACAAGTGAAAAGACTTACCCGACGGTTTACAAAGACCAGCATAAGCAAACGAAGCATATGCTATCAAGCCCCAGAAAGAAGAAGAAGCAACCATGATTTCTACTACCGTGTAGAGAGTGACTCTAGTAAGAGGAGTGGCTGGAAACAAAGAGCATTCGGAGCAGAGACTTGCGGGGGACCGGACTTTAAGAGACGCGTTGAAATTAGACCCAATGCTGGCCTCAGCCCTAAACTAAGATGTTGACCGATACTACCTGGCGCATAGTAGCTGATCTCGCACTGTAACCAATCTGGGGGTTGCAATCTAACTGTTTTGTATAAAACCGTTGTTAGCGTGTCAATAGTCAGTCAATAGCGTGCTATACTTGGATATTCCTGGACTTACATCCGCTGTCAATGTTGCATCAGCGCTAAGATAGGTTAACCAGTCGACAACAAAGTCGCTGTAGCAGCAATCAATAGGTTCGATTGCTTGCAGGAATGGAAGCTGGAAAATACATATCGAGACTAGCAGCTTACCAGGCCCCTATACTAATTGCAACCCTTCCGTCTGCCAACGCTTAGCAGGTATGTAAACAAGTCTACAGACTGTCATTATTAATATCTCAATTTTACCATGAGCTGTACGTTTGTTGTAATTTATGATATGATGATATGTTGGCGAGTTATCCTTAGTGAAAAAATGAGAAGACGATACACCTGATTTCACTATCCCAGCTGCTTCATTTGGATCAGTCAGATAAACCGCAGTGATAAGGGTCTGGCCAAAAGTTGATATTTCGGCACCATTATTTGTTGAGCTTAGTATTTTAAATTACACCGATGAACACTAATTTGCCTCTCATCTAGTGTGCCTCTTGACGGTAAGATCCCGTTGACTATAAGTACTCCTTGGGACCATGATAGCCAGCGGACGCCCAATGTGACACAGTAACGAGGGATGTATCCTCCCATTTGGCCAAGCTGAGGGGTATGTTACAGCCTTGCCGGACAGAACGTAGAATGTTACACCGCAGATGGTCCCACTACCCCTCGTGGCATCCGGGTCCCGAAATGGGATTTTGCAACTCAATCCTCTTGGTATAAATACGTCGAAGGAATCGTTACCTTTCCAACTATATGGAACAGTCAAGCTAAAAATATCAACCATGACAGTCGGTGAGTGAAGATCCAGCGCAGTTTTCAAACTTTACAAAGCTAATCCCTCGAAGACTGCAAGGCGGATGATGTCGGGAGCGATGCGGGAGACCTTCGCACACTGTTTGATGAACATCCCATCCCAGTCGTCTCTCCAAAAACAGTTAGCCTGATCTCTTTCAAAACACATGACGAACTGGAGCAAGCCTCTGTTGTTGTAGATGCATTCAACGCTGTCTTGACCAACAATGACGCTGCTGCTCTTCAGGCATGCTTCTTCCCCGCACAAAGTTACTGGAAGGACTCATTGGCTTTGACATACCATCTGCGCACTTTCCACGGTCCAGAAGTCATTGCTAAGAATCTTCTCGCAACGAAAGAGGCTAGACAATGCAACTCAGTATGGAAGTTGGAGGAGGCTGTCTTTGTCCCTGCGACACCTGTTCTTGTAAGCGGCCTTGAAAGGGTTTCTTTAGGTTTGTAGTGATCGAACTGACTTTATCTTTTTATTTTCGTTCAGCAATATATCGATGTATCGCTTTCTTTCAGAACTGAGTCACCCGCAGCTGCTTGCAGCGCAAGAGTCCTTCTTCTTCCCACCGAAAACAGTGATGAGGAAATTGAATGGAAGATTTGGATTCTCAGTACAAATTTGGAAAACCTGGATATCCACCCAGAAGATACATCGTTGCTCCAAAACCCTGGCCTTAGCCTTGCTGGCATGGAAAAGGTTGAGACTGATGTATTTATCATCGGCGGTGGAAACAGGTAAGTTCCCAATGGAAGTTTGTGGAAATTGAATCACTCACGCAACTCTAGTGCCGCAGCTCTCTCGGCCCGCCTCAAATGTTTCGGCGTCGAAAGTGTCATGGTAGAGCGGAATGCCAACATTGGGTACAACTGGGCCATGCGATATGACTGTATGAAGTTTCATGTTCCGACTTCATTCGCCGAAATGCCTTATATGAGTACGTATTGCGGCGTGTCTTCGCAAACAGAAAGTAAAATAACTAACACTGGCTTGCAAAGATTATCAGGATGAGTTCCAAAGAGATCATCTCCTCAGTAAAGACGAATTGGCTGATCACTTGCGACACTTTGTGTCCTGTTTTAATCTCAATGTCATCACTTCTGCCAAGATACAGTCAACTACTTACAACAAGTTGACCAATCAATGGAAGATCAAGGTCGAAACACCTACCAAGATTATTACTGTAATTGCAAAGCATGTGGTTCAGGCCACTGGCATTGGATCGCAAAAGCCACATGTTCCCATATTAGCGAACGCACATGACTACAAAGGCATAGCCATCCATTCTTCTGATTATAGGAATGGTCAACGCTTGTTAAACCAGGGTGTCAAGGTGAGCCGCGACTTGTTGTTTGCACGCAACTTTTCTGACATGTGACAGTCCGTTCTTATCGTAGGCTCAGCAAATACAGCCTTTGATGTCTTGGAAGACTGCCATGCCGCCGGACTCCAAGTAACAATGGTCGTTCGATCTCCAACCTACATTGTTCCGTTAGACTACATAAAGAACAAAATGAGTCTAGGTGCCTACGATTTTGGTGTTGCAGCCGCTGACAGAATGTTCCTCACACTACCGACAGAGATAAGTGGTCAATTAGCCCGCAACTTATTTCGAATGCTCGCATTGCAAGAACCAGACCGCTACGCTGCGCTTCAAAAAGCAGGTTTTCCTGTTCTTGATAGCGCCGAACCTAACCAAGCGCTGTACTCTAACTTGATTGAGAGAGCGGGTGGGCATTATGTTGACATTGGTGGTACTGAGCTGCTGGCACAGGGTAGGGCTGGCGTCAAAGCAGGAGTTGAGCCCGTTGCTTTTACAGGGAGAGGCTTGAGGTTCTCAGATGGAAGCACAGTTGATGCAGATGTTGTTATATGGTGTACGGGGTACGCCGACCATGATGTTCGCAACATGGCAGTCAAGATTCTCGGAGATGATGAGGGAGTTCATGATGAAAACACACTGGGCCCTCAGGAGATTGCGGCTCGTGTTGATGCAACATGGGGTGTGGACTCGGAGGGTGAAATTCGGGGCATGTGGAAACGTCATCCACGTCTTGAGAATTATTGGATCATGGGTGGATTCACACAGCAGCACAGATGGTATTCACGTGTTTTGGCGCTGCAAATCAAGGCAGAGCTTGAAGGTATCTTGCCCGAGGCTTACCGCAAGAGTTGATCAAGAATTGTAATTGGGTTATAAGCTACTGAAAAACTCTTTTTTTGATCGTCGATTGAGTTTGTTAGTTGATCGGTTGTGATATGATAACGATTACCTAGCTGCTTATGATCATCGATGCACTAAAAAAACACGCGACAATGTTACATCGAATTTCGGCGAGAGGACGGGCTTATTTTAGTATTTTAGCAGCACTACGTTGAAGAACAGGTTGTCACGATGGTAGACAGCAGACAAGCTCTAGGGTATAAGAATAAATAAGCCAAGATTATAATCTATCAGTACAAACCGACGTGTTGATTCTATTTCTGATGTCTCAGGTAGCTGATTATTTCACCAACATTGATTGGAGCTTATCTCCGAGAAAGCGATCGTGCGACAATATCAAAAGGAGACCTACTCGGACCGCGTACAAAGACAAGTATCCGCGTATACAATGTCATCCTCGACGGCTTATTCCGTTGCTGACATGCTCCAAAGGTGTCCCTGTTTCAGCATTCACCTGACTCGATCGTATTTTTTTAATGACAGGGGACAATTCTGGTCCACCATCGAGTCGAATTGCCGGGTTTGACTGTCACTGACCCCAGACTTTGATCAGTGACAGACCAGAACGCATAAAATGACCAGATTATAGAGTGGGACAGGAGACAAGGAAACACTTTCTGATTGCTTGTTTTACGGTGTCCGATTACCTGGGTACAGGGCAGGGATATAAAGTCGGGATGAACCAAGACGCCGAGCATCCGTCGACTTGGCTCCGATTATTAGTGCACATATTTTAATATTTGGACTATCTCTTATTTGAAAGATCTCTGATCTTACCCTAGAATACTATCTCGTGTCATTGGTTGTACAAAGTTTTCATAACTAGTAGACAAACTATCAACTGTGCTTGTCTCTGTTTCAGTTGACGTGCCCCTAAGTAAAGTCAGTGCACACGACATGACACGACACGCTACTGTATGGCACCTGTAATCAACTATCAATCGGCATTCCAAAGCCAAGCGTACCAAGCTTCAAAGAGCCACAAAAGTTTGTCACTGTCAATCAAGCTTCTTTTTAACAGTAAATGATGAGAACAAAAAGCACACTTCGATCAGGGGGGGAACCGACAAAAACATGGCAAGAAGAGGGGAATCTCCACTTGATGATTCCACCTCATTTCCGCAAGCGACTGGGGCTAGACTTAGCTTCTCCAGCCCTGTCCTTCAGACTTGAAGTCTAGATTCATAATCAATCAGCAGGTTATCGTAGCTGGGTACTGTATTGTACTTTTTGAGAAATTACACAATCTTCCAAATCTTGCAAGTGAATAGCAAGACTTCAAAGTATTTCTCTAGATATTGTTTTGTCGATCATACCGGAACAAATACATGGTTACATTTTCATCCTATGTTAACCCTGATGATCAAAAAGGGACAATCGTTTCAAGTTCCGTATAATCGTAAAAGGCAGACGGAGTTACTACGAACTCACTCTAGATTCGGCTATGTTGAAGATTATTCCGCCAATCGTAGCTCAACCGACGTTGACAACACCCTTGTATGTGATCTGAAACACCACCTTACTAGGGTCTAGGTGGGATGTAATCCATCGCAAGAGAGGAGACTCAATGGTCCAAGGCTACATCGAATCTTTCTTATATAAAGTCAAAGATATCTCTGTTCTTCAGTCTCTTCCCTCCTCAGTTCCAACTCATCTTTCAATCATCCAACTACTTACAATCTTTTAACCCTGGTGGTTTATACTCTCTTTTCACAACAAACAAACAACCCTCAACACTTCTTTCTACAACAACCAACACCATCAAAATGAAGTTCTCCATCGTCTTCGCCGGCCTCTTCGCCTCCACCGCCATCGCCACTCCCCAGGGCAATGTCACCCCCAACACCATGGGTGCCCTCGAGAAGCGCGCTTCTTTCCCCATCCCCGCCTCCAAGGGCTCCGTCACCTACAAGAAGGTCGAGTACATCTCCGGCACCTTCGACGGTGGTATGAAGACCTACGGCCGTGGCGTCAAGTGCACTGGTCAGGCTGAGGGTGGCGACAGCGACGCCGTCTTCATCCTCAAGAACGGTGCTACCCTCAAGAACGTCATCATTGGCGCTGATCAGATCGAGGGTGTTCACTGCGAGGGTTCTTGCACCATCGAGAACGTCTGGTGGAAGAAGGTCTGCGAGGACGCTCTCACCCTCAAGGGTGACGGTAACGCTCTCATCAAGGGCGGTGGTGCCACCGGTGCTGAGGACAAGGTCATCCAGCACAACGGTCTCGGCACGGTCACCATTGATGGCTTCACCGTTGTCGACTTCGGTAAGCTTTACCGATCTTGCGGTAACTGCAAGAAGATGGGCACCCGCAATGTTGTCGTCAAGAACGTCAAGGCCTACAACGGAAAGGTCCTCACTGGTATCAACTCTAACAAGGGTGATATCTCCACCATCACCGGCACTTGTGCTTCTTCCGTCAAGGAGATCTGCGTTGAGTACCAGGGTACCACCCCCGGCAACGAGCCCAAGAAGATTGGCTCTGGTCCCAGCAAGGCTTGCAAGTACTCTTCCGTCAGCTCTTGCTAAGCGCTTCGCTACAGATTTGTAGACTGGACGCTCAGGGTAGTGGCCGGTCTATAAAAGGAATCGAGAGGGGTTAATCAAGGTGCTTGAAGTACCCGTTTGTGAAGATTGAGGAAGTTACCAATTGTATTTTCCTGTATATATATAAATTCTGCTTAATACATACTCTGGACAAGTAACATACTTCATCTCCAACTCGTCGTGATGCATATCAAGCAGTTGTCCAACTTATGCCGGCCTTTTGATCTTGGGTGCAGGTAGCTTTCTATATCCAAGACCCGAGACAAACGTCTGATACCATTCTCGTGGTTCATCCTCAGCCAGCTCAATATAAAACTGAGCGTGTCCTTCTGCTGATACGCCATTCCACATAGGTGCACCATCTTCCAGCCTCTCATCAGCGTAGTAAAATCTGTCGTTAGAATTAGCACTAGTCTGGTCGTGACTCAGTTCAAAGGCTTACCTATATCCCTTGTTCCTGTAGCTGCTGGAAGCTATCTCAATCAAATGCGCCGAAGCCGTCTTGCCGACACTCAATGTCATAATGACTGGAAGAGGAGTGACGTTTGCGCAGTTGCCGGTTAAGATGAAAGTGGGCTTGCTCGAAGCAGGGAGGTCGGCCCAGCCTTTTACAGCTTCTTGGGCTGCTGCGTAGACGCTGACAATGTTGACAATAGTACTGCTCTGGAAATGATCCAACGGGACCTGGAAGATGTCATCTGCGTCGTTCCATTGACCAGCGTACGCTATTCTAAGTTAACGATGCTGCATCGCATGTTGGGACCAATTACTGACTATTGTAAACAACGACGGTAGGAAACCCGAATGCACTCTTAGTTTTGGCAAAGGTATCCACCACAGAGCTGGTATCGCTGCAGTCGGTGGGAATGTGCAGCTCGGTTTCTGTCGAAGTATCGGGGTTCTGGGATCGCGAGGCGAGAGCAGCTTTGTGTCCTTTTGCAAGAAAGGCTTTAGCTACGCTGGTTCCGACGTTGGAGCCAGCACCGAAGATGAGGACAACAGGGGAAGCCATTTCAGCTTGTCAAATTAGGAAGAGTACTCGTGCAAGTGTAGGTAGTAAGCTAGGATTTTAGGATGTTTTATCTCTCAAGGCCTTGGGATGTCGTCGTATTTGTACTCGGCTGAACAAACAATATCAAGCTCTGAGCCGATACCTGGTGGCGCTTAGGCTAGCGGACTTAAACAACCTTATTTCTGGATTTAACAAATCGTGCAGAGAGGGGAAATACGATCCCGAGCGCCTCCCGTATAGATACGGAGAAGAAAGCAATCAGGCTGTACTGAACAATCGCATTAGCATTTCCTTGGTCAGCCACGGGTGGTAAGATTGAGACCATTTTCCACCAAACAGTACAGGTTAGCGTCGCATAATAAGCATCTGATCACCGCTTACTTGCATGGGCTTAGCGTTAGTTCTCCTCTCGATAATGCAGCCAGGACGCAACCTACATCTTAACTCCATACCACGATGGAAGCTGCATCATATCACGCTACAGCATGTATTGGCTGTCGCAGACGCGGTCGAAAATGTGACAGGACGCTACCAAAATGCCTCAGCTGCGAGAAACGAGGTGTGGCCTGTGAAGGCTATGTCACGAAATGGCCAGGCGTAGCTGCGCGTGGTAAACTGGCTGGAAGGTCTATCCCCGTTGCTGATAGTTCGGTCATCATTGCAGGGGCTCACTCAAGAGCAAGACAAAGACGACTAAAGCGAGATACATCCACGCCGCCGACAATATCATCCACTGTCAACCCTGTCCCCTCTGATGAGGTTGACAAATTCATTCAATATTGTACTTTTTCGAATACCTCTGACTGGTCTTGTCTACTGATGCCAGCTGTACAGATATCGCGGACCTCAGTACTATTTTCTTCCTTGGAAATGGACCGAGCGAAAACCCCATGTTTCACTATGTTCTTCCCCTGATAGACAGCGTGCCTCCAATCCGCTTTGCTCTCACTGGGTCTGCATCGTGCCACATCGCAGCCAAGACTTCAGACGAACTACTGGAGCAGAAGAGTTTACGGTTACGCCTTCATGCAACGCACTTATTACGAGAGATGCTCCAGAAGCCGAACACTGCAACAGATCAGACCATTTTGGCAAGCATATTGATGCTTGCACAGCTTGACGTATGAACGTCTGAGATGTTGGCGAGGGGTTGGCTAACGAGAGACAGATGTGTTCGGGGGATTGCGTCGAGTTTCAAACTCACTTGAAAGCTGCTGTTGCTGTGATACGTAGCCCCGACTATGATGGATCGACAAACAAACATTACTTTGAGCAGCGTCTTGCATGGTAGGTCATAAAGCGGAATAGGACAAAAGTTTTTATTAACTCTCAACTCTAGGCTTGATGTTATGAGCTCTACCACCTCTCTGAGCTCACCAAATCTGATAATGGCAGAAGTCAAGGCAATAATTGGTCGCTTCACAAGTAACGATCAAAGGCAATGGAGTTACGATGTGTTTCCATGTCCAATTGATTTGTTTGAGATCATCATCGAGGTTACCTTTCTGTTCAAAATTTCCAATCTCGATTTGGAACAACTGAAGTCGCAGGTCGATGACTTGGAGAGACGATTGAACGATTGGAAGTGTCCCATCATGTCAGTTCCACGAAAACACATGGTTGAAGTTTGGAGGCTAGGTATATCAGCTTACCTCCGTCGATTGTTCCCTGAGATACATCACGATGCTGAGGAGGAACCTCTATCAGATAAAGTACTTGGTTTGGCAGAACATATTTCCCCGGCATCATCATGGAGTTATGCTTTGCTATGGCCCATTTTCCAAGCCGCAGTCACATTAGGTGATAACGCTGAGAAGGAAAAGGACCAGATCAGAAGTCGCCTTCGAATTGCACTCGAAACTATTGGATGTCGGCATCATAGCAATGCTCTTGAAACATTGGAGATCGTCTGGGCACGAAGTCAAGAGTTTGATCCTTTTACTTTCAGTATCCCTGGTCGTACAATCATGCTAGTGTAGCTAATAAATGAAGAGTAGGAAGAACCTAAGAGTAGTCCAGTCCCGGAACCATTAACTCCACTATCACTTCGAGTGCTTGGCCAATACTTCATCAAGCTCCTGCCTAACCTCATTTTTCACCTTCTCATCCGCCCAACACATATCAACAGAATGCCTCGTCAACCTCACCATGTCCCCATCGCTAAAGTCGCACATCTTCTTGACCAGGAGTAGATCATGCAAGATCCAGCAATCCTCCATATACGCCGGGTCATCACTCCCAATCGAAAGCGGAATTAAAGCATCGAACAAAGTTCGGATCCTTGGGAATATCTCATCAACAGGTTCATGACGAAGATATCCCCAGGGCGTAATCGTCATACCGATACCTCGTTCTTTGATGACACTAATGAGCTCTGGGTCTTGCGCTGCGTTGAGACCGTGGTCAATACGGTCTGCGCCAGTGGAACCAAGGTCAGATGCGACTTGACGGATGTTCTGATGGGTGTCTTTCTGTCCCACATCGCAGTGTGCTGTAATGCGGAATCCATCTTTTCGAGCCCTGTTGTAGACGTCTGCAAACATGAGAGGAGGTCTGTCGTTTTCATCAGAGTCGAGACCAATGCCGACAACCATATTCTTGTACAGTAGAACATATTCGTATGTCTCCATGGCTGATTCGACTGATTCGTCACGAAGAAAGCACATGATCCATTTCGATTTGAGCTAAGATGATATCAGCGTGTATTGTAAACAGTCAATTTATGTTACTCACATTCAAGCGCGCCTCGGCTTCCTGCTGAGCTCTGCGAAACCCATTCATAATGGTGTGAAACGCAACGCCCCGTCTTGTGTGCCCCTGCGGATCGAAGAAAGGTTCACAGTACCTAACATTCACCGCAGCAGCACGCTCGAAGTAATTCATCGCGAGATCATAAAAGTCCTGCTCTGTGATAAGAACTTCAAAACCTCCATAGTAAGCCTCGAAGAAAGTAAAGCTTTCCTCAGTGTTATCAATGCGATGTCCTGGTCGTGGTTGGATAATCATATATGACTCTTTGAGCTGCTCGAGACTGTGGTATACAGTTCCAGTGCGCTCAAGCTTGAGTGTCTGGTTGTTTCTCTTGGCAAGTTCCCATCGTAACTCGGGAGTTAAGGTGCCTTCGATGTGGACGTGGAGTTCTACTTTGGGGAGATCTAATATGAACTTGTCATCGGCATCTAGCAGCTCTTGTCGGAGAGACAGGCGCTGATCGAGGGTCATGGCAAACTCCATGGTGTTGATGGGTTTAGGTTTTGGAAGAATTTGTACAAGTCAGGAAGTGAAAAGAAGTGATGTGTTTGAAAAGAGAATAAGAAAGAGTGTGCAGCAGTTTTGTGAGAATTTATATTTGAGATCTCATGGTTAAAGAATTGTTTAATGTCAGTAAATGAGGGAAGCTAGTCCGAAGTTGGCTGCTATGTCAGTCAGTGACTCTCGTGAGGAGACCCATACAGGGATCATGGAGCTAGACCAGAATAGGTTGCTATTTCAGTCGTACGGATCAAGATGGATGACAGACCTGCATTGAAGCTCACATGTGATGATTGTGATGACTGAACAGAGAATCGTGACTCATTCATCAAGGTAAATCCGTTGATGATAAGTTTTATATACAGTATAGGAGTCGGTTACGTCCGATCGACATTTTGCCATCTCAACAGAGATATCGCGACCGTAGGGTTGGTAGAGTTGTGGGTTTGTTCGAATCATCAGCTTTTGCTTACGGGAACGACTAAACTCCAGGGTGATTCAACGGCATGACACCATCATTCAATTTCAAGTTATATCACAGTTATTGTGAGCTCTTTGGGTTATAATGAGCTTGGCCTGATAGGGTGCTAAAACGAATACACTATAATGAAACCTCGATAATGAAAGCAGGAGATCAGCCGGTATTGAACATCATGGCACAGACATCAACTTAGTCAAGCGATAGCATGTGAATCAAACAGTCTCATATTCCTGAAAGACAAAGTATTGACGTATCTACTGTCTATAAATCCAGAATCTCTACTCATAAAACCTCAATCCCAACTCATTCCACTTCCACGAACTATCCATCTCAAAGATCTTTCCCATCTTAGTAGACGTAGTAGACCATGGTTTCGTTCTCCTGCGCACGAAGCTTGCGGTTTCGTCGCATGAGGAGGAACTTGGCCAACCATGCAAGCGCAGCAGTACCAATACTAAAACCAGCGCTGCTTCCCATGGCAATAGCATAGCGAGGAGCGTCGGTCTTGGGCCACAGGTAAGGAGTCCAGATGAAGCTGACATTCATGATCATAGTAACCATGCTGATAGCAACGGCCTTCTTCTCCTTTGTCTGACCACAGACGGAACCGCACCAACCAAGGATAAGACTGTTGACGGCGTAAGTACCGATGGTGAAGATTACCATGCAGACGTAGCGGCCTGCTGTGTTCATGGTGGCAGCAGCGGCAGCGAAACCGACAACGGCGACGGCCTTGGAAGCGGTGATGTGCCAGGTTCGCTCGTTGTAGCGACCGGACATCCAGGAGACGAGGATAGTGCTTGCTCCAGCGATGAGGTAAGGAGGGCAAGTAAGGACGAGAGTGATAGTTCGGTCAAAGCCAAGAGTCTCGACGACGGTAGGGAAGAAGTTCTTGAAACCGTTGGCAGCCAAATGGAGATGAGCCATGGCACAGAAGATCCAGACAAGAGGGTCCTTAGCAGCCTGCTTCAAACCCTCCATGGTGCTAGTCTCACCCTTGTTGCCGACAGTATCGAGTTCCATACGGTTGTAGGCCAGTTGTCGCTCCTCCTCAGTCAACCATCTGGTAGTAAGAGGGAAATCGGGAAGGATGAAGTATCCGACAACAGCGATGACAAAAGTGACAGCACCCTGAAGGATGAAGAGCCACTTCCAGCCAGCAATACCAGCGACATCATCAAGACCGTGGAAGATACCAGCGGCGATGAGACCGGCAAAGGCAGTTGCGAGAATGTTTCCGGTGTAGAGAATGGCAATTCGTGTTGCGACTTCCTTTCGAGTGTAGAAGATGGAGAGGAGGTAGACGGCACCGGGGTAGTAAGGAGCTTCGGTGAGACCGAGGAAGAAGCGGGTAAGGAGGAGACCCTTGTAGTCTTTGGCGACGGCGGTGAGAGCGCTGACTATAGCCCAGAGCATCATCATGACACCCTTGAAAATGTTAGTGTGGGTTTCGACAGAACCAGTAAGAGGAACGTACCATGTAGCGACTGGGGCGAGTTCGGGTCAGGAACATGTTGGAGGGAATTTGTCCCAAGATGTAACCAACAAACAGGATGGAAACACAGGTTTGGTACTCTGAAGCGGCGTTAGTACAAATTGATGGCATCTTCAAACTAGTAACTTACCAGTTCCTTTGAGGTTGAGATCTTCTTCCAGATCGTTCAATCGAGCCAAAGCAATGGCATTTCGATCAAGATAGTTGAGCCAGTACATGCTCCAAAGCATAGGCATCATCCATCGGTCAAGCTTCTTGACCAGTGCGATTTCCTTGGGGTCTGTCTTCTCATGGGCACCAGAGTAATCTGTCTTTTCATACGTGGGGACAGGCTTCTCTGGGTGCTCATCTTGGAAGATCTGAGGCTCGGCATCTCTGTTGATGTCGGCCTTTTCATCACGGTTGTTCTGGGCCATGATGGCGAAGAGCTAGAATAGCTACAAGATTGAGAAGATGAGATAAGATGAAGAAGAGATAGGAGGGTAGTCAAAGCGATCGACTGCCTTGGAGAAAGAATCTTGAAAGGGGGTACGGGAGGAGTGTTATATAGATATGGGGAGGCATGATGGATATGGGGTAAAATCTGGGGATAGGGCTAATGGTACAGACGATCTCCCCCATTACCCAAGGCTCCGTCTCTCCCCGCAATGCGGGGTGCATTGCCTGAGACAGAGAGAGCTGTGTGGGAGTGGCAACGGTAATGGGACAGTAGTGGTAGCAGTAGTGGACAATGCCGGGGACAAGATCTGGGTACAACTAAGCTACGAGATTAGGTTGGTCTAGAACCCAACGTGTCAAGTGGCTGGAACCGTGTGAAGATGGATACGCCAAGCCAATTTGGGGTAGCAACGATAAATAATCTGGGTCTTATTCCAAGTTTGCTTCGTCTGAGTTGCTATTTTATGCAAGGATGAAGCTATACCCAACGGTCTGTGGATGGGTCATCTGTTGGTCTTTGCTTTACCAGTTACTCCATCGTGTGAGCAAGTATGTGACGCTAGAAAATGAATCCCACGTCGCCAAGGTATAGGTCATCCAGCTTGCATGGTTGACGGGCGTTGGCAGGTTGGAGCGTATGCCATATCAAGGCACAAGCTTTACGAGGAGGCTTCTTTCCTTCCAGAAGGTTATCATTGAGTGTCAGCGGCGCTTTGCTTGTTAGTGTCTGATTGGACCAAAATCCCGAAGGCACAGCCCGCAAGGGAGACATGATGGTGTCGTAAAGATGTGCTCTCGAGTAGACTTTTAGACTGTGTGTATGATAGCATCCGCTGTTAACGCGTCTGTGCTCGACAACGGCGACAGTTCCTAAACAGGGTTTTGCGGCCGCTCGGTATCAGACACTAACCTGAAATGGGAAGGAGTTTAAGCTTAAACGATTAAGGTTGTGGAGAAGAGGAGACTCGCAAGAAGTTAAGTTGTGAGAGGGGAGAACTGGCTCCAGAAGTGATCCCCGAGTGGCTGATCTTTCCCCGCGTTGTGGGAGGCCATCCGAAAACCAGCCGTTTTAAACGTGAGGCTTTGTGATTGTCTGTGATGAACTTGTTGGTTGCATGATTCATTGGGTTGTGCCAAGATGAACCAGTCTCCGCATCCTTTGGCTGACAATTCCTTGGCTTTTGTCGTGGTGAGCGACTCCGCAGACCAAGACTCTCCCCTCCCTTGGCCCTTCTCCTCATCACTATAGGGTAGAATTAATCTTAGTAACTTGGCCGATGGACTTGAAATGCGAAAGTATGAATATTGGTGAAAACTCAATTGGTTGACAAGCATGGACAATGCACGGTTGCACAGAGATTATACGCTTCAACGGTTCAACTCAATCTCTTTGATGAGCAAGGCAAGGATCTCCCCTGCCCTCTTGTGTCATGAATACCACCCTAGCCTAACGCTCGGGAAATGCTGTAGCCTGCGCTAGCTATGCTCAGAGTTGGGGTCGTTGCATCATTCCAACATAGCCTGCATCAATTATTACTCTTGGCAAGTCTAGAACCGTTCCGAGGAATCCCGCGAACACAAGTGATGGGGCTTGTACTGTAGCATTTCGACGCGGGGGAAGAGTCAAGGATCTTGAGTCAGTGCGTGGTAAGCGCTGAAGTGAGGAGCTGTCCAGACCTGGCTTGACTCCGATACCTGGTGGTCCACTAAGGCTGCGCTATTATGGCCATTTTAGCTTTGGGGTAGAGTGGCCGAGTCCCCCACGGGGTGATCAGTAACTTTGCTAGTTAAAGTTAGTCGTCCTACAGAAGTCCAGTCTTAGGTCAAAGCAGATCAGGTACTAAGGAAGCACGAGGGATTTCTAGAAGCCTGACTACTGGTTTATTGCACAGCTCATTGGTTTTTCCTCTCGAACAGGTTGCATCCAATTGGTAGTAAAGACATTCCAGCACACTTGGTCTACAGTTTAGTTGCCCATATCGACCAACGTGAGCTAGCAAGCTGCCCTTTTGGAGAACTAGCCATTATCGTGGCTTTTGAGGGGCAAATTGCCAAGTTTCTCTCTCAGCTTCTCCGACTTTACCTCTAGACAACCAGTGAAATGGAGCCTGTGCGCAACACGTACGTGAGGAATATCAACCACACTTTGGTCTCCCAACTGAGTCTTTACATCTATAAGGCTAAGCTAGAAACAAGACCCATTGAAACCAATGCCAGGAATCATAGACCGCTCCAAATACTGCAGTAGTGTCTGACAGATCTGCACCAACCGCATGTGTCGAATCCGGAGCATTGCATTCTCATCCTACCCAGTCTCCAAATGCATTGTGACGTTGTCCCACAATATTGCGTCAAACTTAATGTTTTTCGGGGGTAATATTCGGTAGCGCAGCGCCAAGACAAGGTGAACCATCCAACATCAGTCATTTTCCCAACCTCTGAGTCGCTGGCTCACCTCGTTCCATGTTCCAGCTAAGCTAGGGGCACTCCAAGTTCCAGACCATTCCCCTCTTTCCTCCACAGGCTTGCTAGTTGTCTCACCGTGAGAATCGGAGCCTCTTACCTATTTCTCTAAGTCAGGTCAAGCACGGACTGTCGGTTTAACTTTTGTCTCCAAGCGAAGGATTTCGGCAACGCACCAACTTGGCTTAGTTTGACCTGCGCTACATCTGTTGGCTGATGAGGGTTTGCCTTGAATATTCGGGATCATACGGGTACGCTTTATCTTGGCATCGTTTATTGATACTTTGCTTTCTACATGGATCGTACATACAGTGTAACGCTATGGGGATATGCATTTCCGAAGCTGGATTAGATGATAACCCGGAACACCTTTGGAATGTTCTGATGAGGCTTTGTATGTATGTGGCGGATCAAAATCTAAGCTCACCATTGCAACAGCCCTCCTACCATTCGCTGTTGAAGAAAGAGCTAATGTAAGGATCACATAGCTTTAAGATCGGATGGATTCGGAATCATGAAGACGGCTGAGAGACTAAGATGAGATGCTATACCGTTGACTGCAGGTTACGAAGATGCAATTACCTATCCACACGCACACAGGCTAAAGAAGCAAGATAAGCGGAATCCGGGGTCGAACTCCACATTCCTATCCTTTCCGATCCTGCTACCTGAGGTATTGTTCAAGATGATATTATTAAATGTAATTCGTCATCTCTTGATGTCTAATCCCTTGTCGAAAGAATCAAGATAATCGTTCGGACCGTGTTTCCGAGATCTGTAGTAACGGAAGCAAGGACGAGGTTGCCAAACAGGGCTATCAGAATGAACAACAAGGGCAAGGGAACCTCGACATTGCGCCGTGGTCTAGATGCATTTAAACGAGAGGCGTGCCTGTGTGATTGTTGTCTGGTGTACCATACTCATCACAGCTTCCTTCCTTGCACATTCAAAATGGACTACAGTGTAACATGGCTACACACCTTGAAGTCTAAGCTTCAGCCCCAACCATCTCGACTTGCTTCGGACCTTCACATGCGTCCAAGTGTGATGACATGGGGTTCACCTCCTGGAGGGTGTACTGAGATATGCTCCAGTGACCCGTTGGCCACTCCAAGGTGCCTTGATCGATGTCATACTCACAAGGTCGATCTGTAGCAACTCGACACAGTACTTGGCTAATAGGCCTAACATGTGATTGAACACTATAACGCAATACCAGCCTCATGCCGTATGGTGTTTGGCGTAAAGGTCATCCCACGGGCGTCTGGCTGCTGATCTTGTGAATCTTAAACGTCACTTAGGTAGTCAATAGTCTGGGAAGCGTTAAAGTAGTTCTTCCAATTCCAAGGCTATGGAGATGCCGACCCTGCTGAGGGTCCTGATGATCAGACCACTCGGAATGCCCAGATCGAGACTGTCGACATCATATACCCTGCCTATTGGACAATCTAGGTCTCATTGTCACATCGTATGATCGCACAGCAATGGTGAGGGGCCTTAGTTGAAGTAGCTCTCTTTCAGTAGCCATTGAAAGCTTTGTTCCCGTACTCAGGGGGCGATGAGCTTGACTGTTTCGAGGTTGCCACGCCCACGACATGCTCTTTGAGAGATTATAGGTGTGGGAGTAACTTTCCCCCTTTCCTTCTACCTTCAGCCCATCTACCACCCCCGAACAATCCTGTGGTAGCACTGCATCCATCCATACCTTGGTACAAGTATACCTAAGGGTACTTGTCGCGCGCATACGCAATAGCGTTGACAAAGTTCGGTCCCGAAGTAAAGATACTGCCAATCTTGCTGTGATAGCCACTCAAGACGCCGTAGAACCAGGCCCCTCCATCATCCGTATTGTACAGAGGTCCACCAGATTGGCCACCGTCTACATCCGTATCGGTCGCAATTTGAAGTGCCTGGTCGCAGACATTGCAAGCGGTGACCTTGATGTTGTCTTGGCGTAGGCGGTGTATTTTTTTGTCGATTAAAGGGTATCCGGCGTGTTTCTGTCTCTGTGGTCAATACATAGAAGTTATACGTGACTCTGAGCACATACGTAGATTGGCTTATTCCTGTTGTTGCAATTGAACGACTTGGCTCCAAAGTACCCATCCTTTTCAAACACCGGCTTGTCAAAGATCAAAATGGCAAAGTCATCAGTTTCACGACAAATCTCTTGTTCTGGTATAACGGTGATAACATCAGTCGCGTGCGACACACGGTCTTTTCCGTCGTTGAACTTGATCTTTACAGGCACAATCTTTTTGGGAACGCAGTGCCGGGCTGTCATGAGATGTCGACGCCCTACTACCGTGCCTGTGCAAACCTTTGTTCCGAAACGTATCTCCTTGATGATATTGAAGGGATACTCTTGGCTGTTCCACTTCTCTCTGCTGTCTTCGCCGACGAGGAAATCGGCACGAGGTTTAAGGGGACGGGCGTAGGGGACGGGGTTTCCGCCGTAATCGGCAAGGAAATTTGATGATATCTGGTGGATTCGTGGTATTGGACCTTTGTCGCTTTTTTTCTTTTGGTAACTCTCCTTCTGACATTGTTGTGCAGGGCTCGCGGTCGTCAGCTGGCTAAGAGCCAGGATGGCGATGAGGAGGAATGACTTGAGGAGAACCATGATGCAAAGAGGATGTGAAGAAACAAGATGACCGTAAAGTGGGGAGTTATTGAGATGGATTTCATTTGGAACTCTATACAAGACGTTTGAACACGTTGCTGATATTGTAAGGTCTTATGATACTCCCCCACGAAGTTACGTGCCAAACTGCAGTTCCGTTTGAGAAGACAATTGGATAATGGTACAAGCCGCGATATTGTAGAAGTTTGTTTAGCTATGGCGTTTCATCTTGCAATCATCATTGACTCTAAGAATTATCTCAGGAGGATCATTAAGTTAAACCCTATGGTAGTCGGAGCTTATAGCCAATACTTGTTGTCCTCATTATCAAGGTTTCGTTCCGTATCCAATACACGTAAATCAACGCGCCATGGTAATTTTGAGAACGATAAAATAGAGGTTGGTTTGGATTGGCCCTGTACCATAAATCTTGTCATAAGCTTGCCCCCTTGCGACTGGCCAGCATGCTAATGTCATTGGATATCCCCAGCATATATAGCATACACGGATAACCTGATGATAAGGTTTCCATCATAAATCACAGTTTTCAAGTATCATGACTCCAATGCTCACACAAGAACACGGATAACACTACTTATTTTTAATGGAACAAGGTTTTACTTCCAATTACAGGAAATGAATCACTTTTCTCACGGCACTATTGTATCAAAGCATCAATATTTCCATTATACCTGGGCCATCTGGTCGCGCAGGCGTATCTCTATGTCCCACAACAACATCGTTCATTTGGCGGATATAGCCGTATCACCTAACTACTAGGTGAAATTACCCCTTCCATTAGTAACTGTGCCTCTAGAGTAGAGGTAACTGACAGGGGAGAGGTTGAACATATTGTCATCGTCGTGGCTCGTCTCCTTGCTTCATTAATCCCCATTTCCTCCGCCAGCGCTGCGCTGTATTCCTGTGCCCGCCAACCATGAGGCCAAATCCGATCCAATGCAGCAGCTAATACGTTCTCGTCGTAGATAAGATCCTTCGCCACGGAGTAAATGTATGATCCGTTAGTCTGTCCTGAAGTGTTGGAGGATGAACCAGCCGCCATGATGTCTTTTGTTTGTAGTTGTGTTGTATTTGTAATTACCGTGAATTATTGTTCTTGAACTTGCTTATTAGTGAAAATGTCTTGTGTGTTACTGCCAAAATCAGTAGTTCCCTTCGTTGCTAAATATACCACGATGGTAGGTACCTAGTGTCGTGATTGTGCGCTTCGTAGATAACTATTCACCGCGCTGAGAATTCGTAGGAAGCGGATCAGTATCATGGAAGAATAGTGACAGAATGCTGTAGCATAAGGATTGCTATGCTGATTAGTTGCAACAGGTCAGTAACAGACATATTCTAGCTCCTCAACTCTTTATCACACAGCTGCTATCCCTTTCTTGTGCTGATCACGAATGCATGTAACAAATGCTACCGTTGATTCTCAGTCACTGCACGTTGTATTACGCTTGTAGCTTATCTTTTACTCAGAGCAGGTATTACTGTCTCGTGAATCACAAGACTTCCGCTCAACCACCCGTCTTGCATATATGGTCTGATGGCTGCACATCTCCCGATTACCCCCATCGTCACACTCTGAGGCAACGTGAGCACAAGTAATGGTCAAATTATCATGACACATCAAAATTTCGTAAGATGCAGACAATATACATAGACTTGTAAAGGTAATTGCACTACATTATCAGACCCCCCAGCGATTAATTTGTTTCCTGCTCGCTCAGGATCCAAAGCTTCCTGACCGATGAAGCAGCTAACGTGACATAGGTACAGTAGACAGAAATATATGTCGTAAGATTAGACATACAAGGGTATTATGTACTTTTGACTATGGCCCAACAGTTCCATCACAAGCCACCCAGTTTATTGTATTGTAGCATCTGGAGGTATGATCAATCTTTACAGTCGCACCCAAGCCAGCAGTGGAAAGCATATTCGGAACTTGATACCCGGGAACAAACTTCTGTCGCTTTGAGAACACGGCCGACCGGAGCTCAAGCTATCTGTGTTGGATAAAGACTGTCTATCCATGAAGCCAGTAGTAACTAGTTCTAGGTATCTGGTTATCTGATCTGCATTGTCTGGATAATAATCATCCGGAAGCTACCACCACTATAGGAATAGCTTGTCCCTCGTACTCCCCGCATGTAAGCTGATTTATCGAATATACACCAATTAAATCACACACTTTCCGACAATTACATCGGTCGTTATGTCTCAATTGGTAGGAACTTTTCTTGGCCCTCCGTCGTATCTATCAGGTTGACATTGAGGGGAAAATCTGGCTCTTTGGACACCTATTTAAACCTGGTGCAATCCACGACAAACGATGTTTTCCTCTGACCAGCTTACAGCACTGATTTATCCTCAGCTACCCCGCAATTACTTCTCATTTCATCTTGCACAACGCTTGGTTCTTATTTGAACATGGCCAATTTCTCTCTAAGCGATGCACAGCGGCAACTGGCCCAAGATGCGTCTGCATTCGCTCATAAGGAACTCGGCCCAGCACGAGACAAGTACAAGAGTCTCTCTACTCAACGAGACCGATTCCTGGCAATAAAGCCGTTCTATGAGGCTACCGTCAAGGCAGGGTATCTAAAAGCTTTCGTTCCAGCTCCAGATGGAGGTACTGGTGGATCTTTTCTTGACATGTCATTGATCGTGGAAGAGTTCTATACTGTTGACTCCAGTGTGAACGTAGCACTGGTAGGTACTGCCCTGGGTTTGATGCCCTTGATTCTTGGTGGCAGTGAGGAGCAGAAGAAGCGTTTCTTAAAGCCTTTTATCAGCGGAACCGGTGATTACATCGCTAGTCTTGCTCATTCGGAGCCTGGTGGCACTGCAAACTATCTGGAGAAAGGAGGGCAGGGCTTCGGTGTCACTGCAAAGAGAGAAGGAGACTACTACGTTGTAAACGGCGAGAAGGTATGACCCGTGCGCGTGATTTCACTTCCTATCAATGTTTCTAACACTTTTCTCTCCAGCTATGGACAACTAACAGTGGTGGGTGGGATCACAAGGGCGCTGAGTTGACTTGTCTCTGCGTCCGCTACTCCGAAGATGGAGGTCCCGAGAAGGCAGAAAATAACCCCAGGGACAATATCATGATTCTTCTAGTTACGAGGGACATAATCGCCCAAAATGAATCTGGGGCCTACACCATACTCGACGAACCCGAGCTAATGGGCCATACCGGCGCTAGCGGTCCGCACACAAAGTATACCAACTTCCGGGTTCCAGCAGATCATCTTCTTTGCGCAAAGGGTGATGCCACAGTTTCTATTATCGAAATGGCATTTAGCTTCACTGCAGCACTCGTCGGAGCCATGGCCTGTGGTATCATGCGCACAGCCTTTGAAGCAGCCCTCAAGTTTGCTAAAGAGGATAATCGAGGGGGCAGTGTTCCCATCATCCAAAGGCAGAGTGTAGCAGATCTTCTCATCAACTGCAAGATTAAAGCCGATACGTCGCGGCTACTTGTGCGCAACGCCTTGGACGCATTCGACAAAGGAAGAGGCGATGCCACTAGCAGACTGGAGGCGTGTCTGCAAGCAAAGATTTACAGCGGGGAGGCAGCAGTACAGGCTGTTTGGGAGGTTATGCAGGCAGTGGGAATGTAAGTCTTTCCTTCCAATGGCAATTGACTTAGTATGCTGACATGATGATTTACTAGGAGATCTTATCTGGAAGAAACAGGGTTTGGACGCCTCCTCAATGACGCTACTGTCTTGTCTCTATTCGATGGAGGCAACGTGGGCGTAAGGCGAAGACAGTACGAAAGGCTTCTGCAATCTCCCGACTACTCAAGCTGGAACGCTAGCTTCTAAGTCTAAAATACGCTATATTCGTGGCGCGTCGGTCCAAACCGGTAGCCCTACGCCTTAGCTCCAATGTCATTTACATTTAAACTTCAAGGGGTATCACTACGTCACGATACCACACTCTCAACAGCATAATCGCAACCTTGTATTTAATCTCTTATGTAATCGCTCAACCTCATCCTTCTCGTATAGCAGAATAATATTACCAACAAGTTGCCCTGTCGCAAGTACATGCTCCGTTTCTTAAACTAGCCGGAGTCGGCTTCAGATCCCTGAGCACCGCACAGCTCCTTGCAGTAGTACTCCATCTGTAATACCATGTTAGAACATCGTCTCTATGAAATATTGGAATCTTACCTCGTCACCTCCAATGTGGCCAGCGGGAGAGTTGCAAACAGTACCGTCCTGATGAAAATGTCAGTTAAAGTGTTATTCAAGTCAGGGGCCAGTCAACTGACAAAGGTGCAATCAGGGCAAGTGTTCCACCACTCGCTTCCCTTGTTTCGTGCCTTGTAAAAGTCGCAAGCACATTTAGTAGCATCGGGGAGGACCTCATAGGTGGTCTGCCAGTTGTAGCTTACGCTCCAAGCACTGCCGCCGAATGGGGCTGAGACTCTGTTGGAGACGCATGCCGCAGCCTTGTGAGTGCCGGCTTGAACACTGCAGAGTGGAGATGTTAGTTTCTTGCCATCAGTCGCCAGTGTAAGCAGTGTTGTCCAAGACGCACCCAGAGATAGCCACGAGGGCGAAAGTGAGGATGGAAAGTTGCATGGTGAGTATTGTAGAAGATAGTGAGTTGATTTGGTAAGAGTGAGTTGGATAATTGGGTTTCCTACGCAGATTTGTGAGGCTCTTTATAGAGATCATCCTTATGTTCTTGTTCTCTTTCCATGACGTCGGCCCTACAACCACGGCAACTGTGTTCCGTGATGATTCGAGAAGTGAGGCTTTTTGGGATGATCGTAACCTCCAAATGAGGCGGTCTATCGGCAGTCGAAAATTCCCACCTATTGAACATGCTTCATTTCGTATTTGACAGGTTTTCCAAAACGACGGTACAAAGCTTATGCCAAGTGGCTTGAACTCTTTCAAGTCATTCGTATCGTCGTGTAAGTGAACGATAAACGATCATCCCATTTATTTAATTAGGCGGGCCAATACCGCAATAGCATTGCTGACGTTGGACCCAGCGAAGTGGTCCAAACTTTACTTGTGATCTACATGAAATCAAGTGTCAACGGTTAAGCGCGGAGCTTAGTATCCACCCCTTGAACTCTACTAAGATAGGGATGAACATGGAACGTGACTCGATATCGTCCAGGGTCATGATTGTGGCTTGGGGTAGTTGTTCCAAAAACCTGAAAGTTGGGGTAAACGTTGAGTTCAGTATACTTGACATTGAAGAGAAAGAAATTCTGTCAGAGACGAAGACATCAAGGATGAACCATCACAGGTTGTGAAGAGCATAAATACTCAGTTGTCTCCCACTCTCTTCATCATCCATCAGCTCAGCCATCGCAACTTGTACATCAACATCAAATTTCACTTCTCCGTTCTCACAATATCTTCTTCAAAAATCACTTCAAAATGCAATACTCTACTCTTGTCTTTGCTCTCCTGGCTTCTGTCGCTAGCGCGATCCCTCTGGAAGAAAACCCATTCCCTGGTGCCAAGGAGTACACTCCTGGCCAACACGTCGAGACAGGCGATGTCATTGTCCCCGTGAAGGACACGGGTAAGTTTTGCCTCTTCAGAATATTCTGTGAAAAAGACTAACATTATTTCAGCCTATGTTGTCAAGGAAGACGTGTATCTTGCCAAGCTCAAGGCCCAGGGCATCAAGATTGGTGCTCCCAAGCTTGACCCAAAATGGGTCCGTCGCAATATCAATGTCACGGACCTTCCCAAGCGTGACGAAGCCGCTATCGAGCATGAGAAGCGTGACGACTGCAGTGGTACAAACTACATTGTCACCGACAAGACTGAGACCTTTGTCGATTGGGACGTGCAGATGTCCCCAGTCGTCTGCGCCGTTGGCGACATGGACATCAGTGTCTCGTCTGGCTACAATGTCGCCAACTCTGTCGGAGGTAGCGCAGGCACTGATCTCACCTTCGTTGCGGATCGCGTTGGTGCTAGCTTCGGCGTCGACTACAGCAAGACATGGACGACTTTGACCTCGGTTGTCACAAAGGGCACCATCAAAGATGGTAACTGCGGTGTCATGATCACCAAGCCTCTCACCACTCGTCGGTCCGGCCGTCAGTTCCAGGGCTGCATTGGCTCCGCCACTGAGGTTGGTACTTGGTATGCTGATAGTCACGGAGAGGGAAGCTACAACGGTATCACCTGGATTGAGGGTGCTATCTCGGTGTGCTCCAAGCCGGGAAGCAACCCTCCCATGTCGCGCTGCAACGGACAAGGCAACTTCCGTTAAGAGTTGGGCTGAAAAGCATCTTTGAGCTCTTTTAAATCATTCTATGTATTGGAAGGGGTATCATAAATGTCAACGATCATGATGTTACAATAGTCAAGATTTCGGCCTGGGAATGGGTTTGTAGGTTTCTACGAGATTCATGTTTTGGGCCTTCCAGATGTACCTTTCAAATTATTTTATAATAAAACTGACATTAAATCCATATCGTTGTGTGCTGAACAATGTGCGTTGGAGTCGTGATAGTTGACAATATTCTTTACGACTACAGTAAAATTGGGGTTCAGATACTACGATGGGGAAATCCAGAGCTATCCGCGTATAAAACATGGGGTAGCATTGCCCAATGCCACCTCGGGATATTGGAGTGATCGGCGGCTCAGGGCTTGGAAGCGAGATTAGACTGCCATTCAATGTTTTTCGTCAAGATTAAGTCTCCATGTAAATTCATTGCTTTCAAGGCATGTCTCGTCTCATAAGCTAGCTGTCAGCGGTATCCCCTGAATGGTGTTAAGGCTAGTTCTACCTCGTACCTTGCGATTTTGTAATCAAATCATAAAAATTTCATCAAGACTGGTTTGTGCATGCTGTCCGTGTGGACATGTGAGGCTTACTTCTGCTAGGAACCACTTTGGACAAATTCCACCAACGAGACGTTTCACAGCGAGAAGCTTGAGAAATTTCACAAGTATCCCGTGGGGTTAATCACCGTGAAAATGGAATAACGAAAGAATTCTGACAGTGTCCATCTTGCGAAATTTCGAATGCAGCGAAGTTTTGGCTGGTATGCTTATCGATAAGATACCACTAACGTCAGATGACGTTGTATCGCACGAAACGTTCTATGCCAGCCTTGCTCCAGCAAGAATATGCCCGGGACGTCAGGTCTTTCGAAAGACGACCTGTTTTATTTTCTCGGTGCTTCAATACATGTTATTAGGTACTTACATTTTGATCTTTGCCTGCTAGTGGAAAACGATGCAGGCACGAGCTCTTGTAGATACCAGATTGCCTCCAGCGTAAGAACCTTTTACACATAAGTTCAATAGCGTTTGCTGAGAGTCACAAGTCCCGTCCGACACAGAAGCTATACAGGAACTAACATCAGGGGCCACGTATAATGAGACCTGCTGCCTGTTTTTGACGAACTCAAAGATTTGTTTCCCGGTCTCTGCAATCAATGATCGTTCTCGACATGATGATAACCAATGTTTTCCAGAAGGATTCCTGTGCAATCCAAGGCAGTAAGCGTGTAACCTTCTTCAGACTTGGACGTTTCTAGCAGCTCAAACACTTTTTGAAGGCGTTGGAGTCGTTGTTAGGGTCGAAGATATTTGTCAAACCAAGGTAGGGAAATCCCCTGGTGTGGAAATTAGCAACTCATACTTACATATTTGTGCTAGATTGACCATCGGTTATGTTGTATCCGACGTTTGGATCCCTGGAACCAGCAGCAACGCTGTCAACTCATCACCCTCTGCGTTGACAGTTGGCCAATTGCAATATCCCGTCGCTCCGGGGGAGTAATCGCTGAAAAAGTAAAGATTCAAGGCGTCATAACCGCCTCGTCATGTATTTTGGTAGAACTCATTCTCTTCTTCTGTGTATTTCACCCATCCCTTATCTGGGCTTTCGTATATGAAGAATGACTGGCCAGCCATGTCGTCGACGACACGCTCTGTTGAGTTTAGTACCAGGTTGATGTTGTATTTTGCGAAAGAGGAGTGAAGTACGTTCCATTGTGCTTCCACGATGGCATCAGTAATGAGGTTCTCGTGCTCTTTGGTACTGGCGATGTGAAAATGAACATCTACTGTGATGCTACTCGGAAGATCCTCGCCCTGGTTCAGTTTAAGAGAAGCTGGTTGTTGCACTATACCCTTATCTGATACAAGGCATCCACCAGTAACAAGATAAGAACAATCCCACAATGGTTAGGTCCGGTATTCCCAGCCATTTTTCTTTTACGAATCCAGCCTAGCTTTCACAAGGATTTATTTCCAGCACTGATTTCCTCTACCCCTCCCTTTCCTTATTCCTTAGATAATTGTAACTGCAAGTGCTAATTGACTGGCATTCGAAATGGATTCATCTTGCAATCAAAAGCTCGGCACACATAAGAGCGACATTACTCTTCCTTTGTTATCTTGGCCGCCTATCGCCTGGTCAACGCGCTACCTGTACCTTCTCATCATTTATATTATCAAAGGTCTATTAGCCGTTCAGTGGCATTTTTCCAGATCGAAAATAACCCTTGGCTTAACGCCGAGACCAACCGGAAATCCTGTCTTTTCCAAATCTTATCCAAGCAGGCCGAGACTAAAGCATCGCTTCTTCTTTCCAGACTCTTATAGGTCGGGCGAGTTGCTTCCCTTGTACATCAATGTTCACGGAGGAGGATTTGCTCTTGGTGCGCCGGCTTATGACGACGAGTTTTGCGTCTTTATGAGTCGTAGATTCAATCTGCTAGTCATCAGTGTTCAGTACTCGCTTTCGCCATGGGCAAAGTTTCCAACACCTACGGAGGATATCGTGGCTGTAGTGGAAGCTATTCTACAGGATGACAGCATCCCCGTTGACCATTCTCGAGTCGCAATTGGTGGTTTCAGTGCTGGCGGTAACCTCGCGTTATCAGCGTGCCAGTCTCCGAGTCTACAAGGAAAGATCAAGGCTGCAGTCCCGTGGTATGCTCCTGTAGACTGGACCGTGGACTACGAGCACAAGCTGGCATCTCGACCATATAGACACACTAAAGACATTGATGGCCTCGCATCGTTGGCGCCTCTTTTCAATAACATCTATATACCGACGGGCACAGACCAGAGGAATCCCCTTCTCAGTATACTTTACGCGGAGAGGCATGAACTTCCACCATGGATCTTTGCCATCGGTGCAGAGTACGATATGCTAAACGACGAAGCACGGCGGATGATGGTCCGTCTGGCGGGAGAGCCTGAAATGGGTGGAGAGAAAAACGTTGCTTTCGAAAGGCAAGGCGGGAGGTTGAAATGGAGAATGGTGGTAGGGGCGGAACACAGCTTTACCCATTGGTGGCGAAAAAGTAGCCCACAGGCTGTACTAATGAAACCACTGGCAGAGGAATGTTTTATAGAGGTGGGAAGGTGGCTGACTGAGAAAGCCTTTGAAGGGCAACAATGAAATCCCTTACGACAACGTAGGCTCACCAGCGTCCACTCGTTATATCAATTTTAATGACGTAAGAACGTTAATGATTTTAAGTGGTATTGTCAGCACTGCATTATCAGATGTCTATTGGCTGTTTGCTTACTTTGCTTAGCTATATCCCTGCTGCAACGCCACTAGAGGCTTGGGAGTGCTCAAAGAGATATGACACGTATCTTCCAGCCCTCAGTAAGGCTGAGCACAGAGGCGCAGCAAAGCAAGGCAGATATTAGGCACCAAATCCTGTCTATTTCATAGCAATCTCTTGCATAGCATAGATATATTCTTAACGTTGCCTTCTTTCTCTTTTCTTAGGAATAGGAAAGTTATATTATAGATTGTTCAAAGTATTATAGTTAGTTGTATGGCTATATTAAGCGTGGATGAAAAGGGAAGTGGCTGCATGTTTTCAACCTCTGCTGATAACAAAGCAGTAGGCCGCAACTACCTAGACCTCTGCAGTCATCCTTGAATTATGGTATGCGAGCTGTAAAGCTATTAACTCCGTCTTTGATTGGATTCTGGGCGGGCCGGGGTCATGAGACGAACAGGGCTAAAGGCCACTTGACACCTCTCATCGATGACCTAACCAGACGCCAAGAGTCAACAGTAGGGAGCTGGAGGGTCAAAATAAACAGCCCGTCCCGCACTGCGTAATAAATCCCTCTATTTAAGGTTCCATTCCAGGTCTAGTCAATGTTGCTCGCCTTTGTAATTCTCTAATAAAGCAGAAACTATCATTTCAAGAACCCAACAAGATGCATTGTACTAGACGTGCGGAGAGCTTTTTCAACATTGAATGGCAAACACCTGAGCCAGTGTGTGATGGGCTTTGCCGAGCCACCGATTTATCACGAGAGATGATCGATTCTCATCAAATTATCCACGGAAGTGTAACCGTACCTTACGGGAACGTTAGAAAGGCAGGAGAACAGGGGTGCCAGAGGCTATAATAATCTTCCATATGCTCTTATGCTTATGTTAATAAGATCAGGAACGAAAGGGAATATTTATGAGCGGGTTGGTGTTGCTCATGGAGAGTACCTAGGAGATACTACTTTCAAAGGTTTTGAGACAAAAGTACTTGAGATTATATAGGTCTTAGAAAGGCTAGTATTATAGTATTATAGTCTAAAATTAACTCTAGTAGAGTTGATTGTATTAACTTACTTAAACCTAGTAAGGCTAATTATTGCCAAGGTGTAGAGTGAATTTAACATTGTTCCATATATAGGAATAGTATTGCTGATTAGAACAGGGGCCACAACGCATCCTTTTGCGTAAAGTGCTATAGAGAGGGTAAATTTTACTACTAGATGTTCTCGTTGTTGATTGAAATACAATCGTTACTTTTATCTTACTATTAAGCCACAGTCACTATAATGATTAATATGACGGCTGCGAGCTTGCAATCTGAACAATTTAGTGCAACTCATCCCTACGTTGTTCTCTCTGTATACCGCCTTCTCGTGTGCCAGGCTTGTGAGTTTGCCTCTGTAACCGATGAGGTTGCTACGCATTTAAGAACACGACATCGCAATGTATAGCCAGACCGTTGACAGGAGCTGGTAGAGAAGATAAAACAGATCACGAATATTCTCTATAATCGGGACAACCTACATCGCTATTTACAGTACCCAATAAATATTATTTAACCTATCACGTATTTTACGCTGCTGAAACCAGATGATTTAAAATGTTGTACTTGCGGCTGTATTGTTTGCTGCATCTAAGAAATATAAAAATATTGTACTGAAAAGCATTAATAGATAAATCCACGAGGCAGGGGAAGGCTGGCACGGAATTACCCTGTATCCGCTTCCAAACTACCCAGTAGCATCTTCAATATTGTGGATCCGGTAATTATATCCCAGGATCCGAATGTGGTGCAAGTGGTAGTTAACCGAGCGAGTCGTGCTTTTGAACCTTAAGAGATCGATATTGGTCAGTCAGGCCCCTCACGGGGATCTGCCAAGATACAGCTGCCATTGGTGATTGAGAGACAGAACGAGGCTATTCTGACTTTCATAGGCCGGGGGTATTATTCACTTGAGAGTGGCATGATATTTAAGGGCGAGAAGCGTTTATTAAACAGACGAGATAGTGAAGGACAAACTTATAAACGACGGATACTATGATCTGGGATAGTTATTATATTTACACAATTTATCAACATCAGAATCAAAGGATTGCCATATCGCAAATCAGATTTATTTCAGATATTTTAAAGGTTTACTGGAACGACTGTTTCTCATAGAGATCCCCCCTAGCTTGGAACACCGAGCTTCAGGCCTTAGTCTTCCAACAACAACCACCATCGTGTCTCCAAATTCAAGGACAGTCTTTTTCTTCAAACCTCTGTTCTCTTCAATCCAACATCGTATCCTTCCCGCAGTTCCTAACAATATCAACGTGGCCTGTAGTATCGACCGCTACAGAACACTTTCCACTCCAAAATAAATATTCCACTACAGGCCTGATCACCCCGAAGCCCTGCTATCAAAGTTCATAGTTTTGCTCTTGCAGAATCTTCGTATCAGGACAATCTACCTGCTGGAAAGAAACAATGATAGATTCGTCATCTGTCGTAGTCTTCAAAGCATTCCCTTGGATGACCAAGCCCTTGTCGTCTCGCAGATTGTCAATGTGTAGCTTGACATTGCAGCGGCGTGATACCTGGTTTTCCGAATCGTTGCAGTCATTGTCAACCCAAAAGTTGACGTAGTACCGATATCCGAGGCCGCCAGGATGCATGTTCTTGTTCGAGCCAAAAGGAGGAGAATTCGCCGCAATAAAATCTCCACGTGGCGAATAGGTGTTTCCCTCAACATCAAAGAGCCAGAAACGAGCCCCGGTGTACAGTTCCTGACTATCTCTGTTTGGGTCTTTGCAACGTCCGAGATTCTGGCAGACCTTGAAATGGGCAGCTTTGACGTTTGAACCGAACCCCAGGTAGTTCCAGTTCGGGAAGGCTGGTAGATGGCCAAGGTCTTCTCCATCCTTGTTCTTGATCTTGTAGCACTGTCCGTACTTGATGGCGTCTGAGGATTTTGATCTCTCAAGAACATCCTGATTGAGGACTTGAGCTGTGTCAGGATGGGCACCGAATGATGCAATGGAGGGCTGGACAGCGATTGTCAGAGCCAGGTAGGCTGTGAGTGCACTCTTGAAATGTCCCAACATGGTGTGTTTGTGAAGTTGTGGATTGATAAAGATGAAGAATGAGGTATGGGAGAGAGATTGATAGGAATTGGTTTGCAAGATATTAAGTTGAAGAGTCGAGTGCAGACCTTATATACATGTATCAAACCTAGCAGATGGGGCGGAGTTATGGTATACCATTCTAATCTCGGACATGATGAACAGATGTTCCAAAGCCGATGAGGTCACAGTTAACGAACGTATAGCTCATGGTTCTGTAAAGGTCTTTCAGCTGACTTAGAGACACGTCGTTCCGCGAAGGGTATGATCGTCACTGCATGTTTCTCAATAGTCCTTCCAGGTCATCCCATCAGTCTATCGAGTTTTGCCTACCGGTAATAATTCACTGGTGGTCTGATAGAACTGAAGAATTTGGCCAAGTTAACGAGCATGTGAGATGTGAGGATGCGGCCATACGAGTGTCGAAGAGGCGGGGAGGCGGGCAGACGCGGGAACTACGCACTGACAGCTCAGGCTGCAGGGGGCCTCAGCTGTGCAGATCACCAATAAACTTTCCTGTGCTGCCATGCCAATTCCAATTTTTCGATCGTGATTGGTCTCTTGTCCAGTCAGATTCATATGTTCCCAGTTACATACATACATACATACAGTTCGTGGCCGACATGATATTCCACAGTACACGGACTCGGCAACTGCAGGTTTCCGTCATTTATTGGTTTGCCCGCAGAAAAGATGACCATTTGATACGCAACCGTACCTAACTTTCAGCTGAGTAACACTGCATTGTAATGGTTCAAGAAACTTTCAGACTTGAACAGTTAGTGGATCGACATATTTTTTCTAAAAGTGCTTGAAAGTCAGGCTCTGGGTCAATTGGATTCATCATACACAGTGCAGTGGCTTGACTGAAATATTGTTTTTTATTGACGATATCTGATTGATTGAACCAGCCTTGGTGTCGCGTCACTGTCAGGATACCGACTACACTAAGTTTAATCGTCAGATGCGTTAAATATTCTGATCGATAAATATAGGTTAAAGTAAGCAAGTGGAAGTCATGGACGTTTTGTTTATTGTACACGGTATTTAACGACCAAAATCTACTGTGACCTACCTTATATAACTATTGACTTGATAGCCAAGTCTGATCGTTCTCTCTAGAACTATTCTGCAATTTCCCAAAGATTAGTGTCGGCTATCCAATTTATGCCAATGGATTGATAAACAATTTTGATCTTGTCTTTGGCAATACTAGTTCAACCAGCACCGGTGCCGAATACTACTCACCTGATGAGAAGTTTATTTCATTCTTTAGTATTTCCCCACTGGCGATGACGTTTCTGGTGATAGAGTTAATTGTAGAAGCCTATAACTCATAAACTCCCTCTCGTGGATTTAGTATCTAAGTCGCCATAGACAATGATCGAATTTAATGTCGTTAGGTCAAGGTATTTTTCCAGCATAGGTGATTCTCACGTAGCTATGAATATTATCGGGAATAATGTGTAGGTCGAGAACTACCGGTACTAGACTCAAACGGCAAGGTTAGTGGCATAGACAGGGGTTAAAGTGGATTCATCTGTTGCAGCATGTTATCGCTAGCGAAATCAATTACGGCGTAGAAGCCCGTTCTAATGCAAGCCTATCTTGATCTGAGTTAGGTTGACTACTGTATAAATATCTAGGGACTCAATTGACCTTTTGATTTAGAAGTAATAATAAAGGACTACTTGAATAGAACGGCGATTTTGCAATTCATTTAAGCTTTGATCCTATGACATTATGTAATAGAATATACGAGTAAATCCACAATCCGTGCAAGGTCCACACGCGCTATGCCAAATTTTCTTTCTCGATACCCCCTTTTCTATTTTCATCCCTTTCGTATCTTTTTTCATTCCTCGACTTCTCGATTCATTTGCTCTTAAGCGGCATTAGGCAAGTCAGTCGCTAAGCTGAGACTGCATCATCAAAACTTGTCTGGAGCTGGAAGTATACCCGGATTGTTCCACTATTAATTTAACCCATATTTGACACCATGAAGAAACTACGTCTCCCAGCTATATCACAGGTATGTTGTATCAAAATACGGATAACACCAGATTGAGTAATGTTAAAACAGTACTACTAGCGTAAACATCATGGCCACCAAAACGGTTATGGGATGGGGATGCTTAATCACGATTACGTGTCTATGAACGAGCAGCCATTCAACAAATCTGGGGCAGCAAGCCCTGGTCTTCAAGGCTCGCCTACTCAAATTGGCATGAATGATCGTTTGAGTGAACCATGGGAACCCGGGTTTTGGAAGCGATTCCCTGTAAAAGGGTTTAGCTCATGGCTTTTCTCGTTAATTAGTAA
Source organism: Fusarium acaciae-mearnsii (assembly GCA_017657105.1). Taxonomy (NCBI): domain Eukaryota; kingdom Fungi; phylum Ascomycota; class Sordariomycetes; order Hypocreales; family Nectriaceae; genus Fusarium; species Fusarium acaciae-mearnsii. The sequence continues at coordinate 4,817,155 of JAGDVL010000002.1, read as the reverse complement.
GAAAAACACATACTCAAACATCGAACGGACTCATTACTAAATTGGTTCGTACAGGTACAATCGTTGCTGTTGTTGTTTTGGTTCTATCAGATCAAACACCAGTAGATGATTGGGATAGTCGTATGCAACCGACAGTCTGGCTGGCTCTGACGTCTACGATAAGTGGTGCATTTCTAGCACATGCTTTAGCAGAAGGCGCGGCTCTCTCATTCTGGAGGCAAGCTTGCAAACCGAGTACAGTGAGCATGCAACCTCTCCTCAGCCAGTGTCTTATTCTAATGAGTGCAGTTACCAAATCTCGAAGCGATATATGCATCCTCTACTAGTCTTCTGGATGCTGTATGCAACTTGGCCAAACTCCGATCTAAGCGACTTGGGTTTGGTAAGTACATATTAAGCCACCAGAGAACCAAAGCACACTGGACTAATGTAATTTAGCTTCTATTATGGTCACGCTGTCGATGCTTCGTAACCCCTTGATCCAGCGGGCAACTTCGACGACTACGCAATACTCTACAGTACGAGAATCCGTGAACTTCCCTATTGCACGAGAGCTCCCGTTTGGTTACGGCGCGACTCTCAGTGGCCGAAACACGGATATGTTCTTCCTCACTCAGCATTTCAGCAAGATTGCCCAGTCTTACAGCAGCCGAGACGAGATCCGTGTTTACAACTCGTCCTGTAATAATTGCACAGGCACTGTACAAGTAAGCTTTCCATTGAGCTCATTTCTAGTACATTCATCAACTGATTCTGCTATTCTTAGGGATTCGGCTTTGCAGTCAATTGTACTGAAAAGTCTCAAAGATTCGATATGAGTACTGTAATTTCATCACCCATGATGGCGAAAGGAGGAGATTATCTTTTCCAGTTGAATGTCACTGAATACAAAGGGATGGAGATATACTCGAGTAAGAACGGGTCACGATTACGGTTTACAACTCTCTGGAAGGCCACCCCTAATTGCAAAGGAGATCTCAACATCCAAACATGCGACCTTACTGCTGGAATAACTGAATATCCTATTATCACAGAAGGCGAAAAGGTGAAATTGCAAGGAACGTGGCATGACGATGTCTTTATCGAGTCAAGGTTAGTACTACGCCATCTGTTAGCACTATCTGAGAGTAACTAACCTTGAACATTCAGACACATGATCCCTATGGGAGTGGGGAAAGCCAACATATTAGGCGGATTCAGCAAAATTCTCTCCTCAGTTTTCATGTCATACGCCTTTATGAAACGTACAACCCTTTGGGGAACCGAACTCCTTACTTCAGGCCTCCCAGCGACGCAGTACATGACTTTGAACGGCAGTGAGCCATCCTGCATGGACACATGGACCAACCCGATGGAAAACATAATCGAGGCTGCCAGAGAAATATCTTTCAGGGCGAGCATGCAATACGCAGCCGAAAACACCACCAACACCCAGACTACCGAGTTTAAGAAAAACATAATGCAGTCGGTCTACGAGACGGACTATAGCAAAATGGCTATCGCACTCTTAGTATCTATGGCTGGTATGCTAGCCACTCTGCAGCTGTTTTGGGGTTTCTGGGAGCTTGGGCGACGTGTATCGCTAAATCCTTTTGAAGTAGTAATTGCGTTTTTGGGCATGCCGGAGACGCATCCCGTGATGGGTAAAATCGATCCGAACATGAATGTTGGCAATATCTTGAAATCGACTGAGTCAATTGGCCCAGTCAGATATGGGGTGTGGAATGTCAATGGGAGACCCCGTCTTGGTTTCGCTCAGGCTGAAGTTGTACGGAGTCCAAAGAATTCTGAGAGGTTTATCTACTAACGAGTTGCCTATAATATATTAATACTTTTATTTCTGTGTCAATTGATATTCTAAGTAGCCTTACGTGAAGGTACCGAGATCCCTAGCCGACTCATTAGACTTATCATAATCCGCCGTCTTGATCAATTCCACGTCGAGGACCTAAGAAGGCCTTAGATCATATGGTGCAATGGAAGCCTGCATGGGATCATATCTTAGTAAATTGCAAACAACAGAACATTACTTCTTTGTACCACTTACCAGTCTCCTGCTAACCTAGATCCGTGTGTTATCTTCCCCGCATGTTCTGTGGTTGGCGTAAGCATTAATGTGAGTCTGAATATCCCCAGTAGAGAAAGCTTCTAGGGGGATGACGTCGAGTTTAGGAGTAACCAAGGATTGAGAGGGAATCTTTGATATGCTATTCCAAACCACTTCAATCATGACTAGACGAAGCATAGACATGCCAAAAAGCCATCGAGCCATCATCACCAAAGGGAGAGAGCTTATGTCGATATCAAGGCTGCTCTTTTGGTTCATTCCCGCCATAGGCATATTTGGAGGGGAAGTGTGGCTAACGCCATGTTGCCCACCGCCTCCAGACATAGAAAATGTTCGGATTAATTCTTCAGCGTCCTTGTCGATATTGATTGCTTGATTAATTAGTTCAGGAGTAGAGCCGTTTTGTAATCTGGCTTTTACACTACAAACCCTATCCATGATAGAGTAATGGTCCCGAACAGGCTTGGGGAAGCTGAATGCCTGGTACCACTCACGCTCGAGATCAAGAAGATGCTCAGGAACGTCAACGTTGCGGTTGATGCAGCTGACACGAATATTATAGGCAGCATGAATACACATGCGTCGACCAAGCAGGTCTTTGAATTGATGAACACCCCGAAGGCGCAGCAGCGCTATAGTACCAAGGGTATGGGTTATCCAATTTCTGATGTTGTGACATCCATTAGAAACGATTGATTCAAAGAGACCCAACGTCAGCACAGCGCCGAGCGTTGTGTTGAGGATGGCCTCATTAGGATCAGCTAAGCTTGCATTGGTCTCCGATAGTGCCGTCGAGAACTGCTTGAACGCCACTTTCATTATATTTTGGCTCTCACGCTGTCTAGCCAAAGCAGCCAACGACGTGGCCCTGACGGCTGTAAACAAGGCGCCTTGAACGGGCTGTTGTAAGATGGCCTCGATATAAAGCTGGGGCAGATAGGCCCCATAGGCCGTGGCATCTATATAAGTGAACAAGAAGTATGACACAGCAGAGCTGACCAGATGGTTGTCGATGACTCGAGATGGCGAGCCTAGAGTTGCAGAATGAGTTCCGGAACTTTGCGGTGAAGGAAGCGAAGATTTCGCGATTCGTTTGTCCTCGCTTTTGCGAGATTCTTGGACTAAGGAAGTAGTCTGGTCTCTATGCCTTAACTCCCAGTCAGAACGATAGCCAGGACATGGGATTTTCTGTTGGGCACATTGAGAACAGCCTGGCTGGGCATAGTCGCACTGATAAAAATATGAGCTAATGACAAATAACAGTAAACTCATGACGCAAAGACTTCAGACAGTTCTGGCTGAAGCTGGGGATAGGAGATGATGAGTGACCTTTCTTCGCTTCTCTCGGCAAGGCTGGCATGCTTTTGATGGCTCTCCCGTGTATACCATTGTGCTAGGCGTGGATAGACTTGATGACGATTAGCTTGAGGCCACGTCTCAAAAGTTTCTCATACAGGCAAAAGCTGCGAGATAAACAGGTAGGATCGGCCTAACTTTAGAAAGTGAATAGGAGAAAAAAGAAATCTCCAACTGCGTCAGTTGTCATCAAAAAGGGTGGGGTTTGCAATTGAGAGAACAACACTAGATCCGATTACACGCCCCTCCACACTCATGTGGTGTCAATCCACACCCTCCTTGTCCGCGGCTCCGTGCCACTAATGATGCGATTCAGAGGTACGGAACAACTACTTGTTATCAGCCTTGGCTAATTACGGCCTTTACTCTTAGCCTCATGGAATATGGGTCTGTGGTTAATACCCCAAGGGGCTCGAGGCCTAGATGCTAACATGGAGAAGTGCGTAACACGGGTCTATAAAGTTTCTCTGACTGCCCTCCCAAAGGTAACACGGGTCTATAAAGTTTCTCTGACTGCCCTCCCAAAGGTAACACGGGTCTATAAAGTTTCTCTGACTGCCCTCCCAAAGGTAGCACTGGTCTCATATTCTTTTTTATTCACAGACCTCTCCTCTCTCCGCTCTCTGCTTTCTACTGCTCGAAGATGGAATACACAGCCCTAGATCATTATGAAGTTTGCTGCGTCTCCCTCGGTTGTCTCGAACGTCTCATGAACCACTCGGCAACACCCGAATCGCTCATTGAGATGATCGGCCCAAATGAACCGATCAGCTTTTTCATACTCTCCCATATCCACAACATGCGCAACAGACTACAACTTCCGTTCCGACCTCTGTCAAGCCGCCCCATGGATGTCGAGTCGTACATTGACGGCATGTACCACACGTTCACCGGCGAACATGGCATAAAACGTATTGTTCATATAGAGGAAAGCACCGGGGACAACTACTTGGAGGCTGTAGTTTCTCTGAGGCAGCTGTTGCCCAAGGAAAGAATCACATACAACATGCCCACAATTGAGTTCGCTATTGCCTGTGGCATGCTCCTGGGTGGCACGGGCTGGTATGCACATCCGAGTACGACCGCAAGGTTTACCTACGAGATAGTAGCTGGTGTTGTAAGAGGGCTATACGCGAAGTCTCACCAGCCAGCTCCAGCCCTCCGTTGGATACATTCAACAACAAGTCATCCGTACGACCCAACAGGACTCCACTCACAGGCCACAAATGCCTCTTCAACTCTCGAGACGACTAGTGCCGGCACTGATCTCCAAGGCTCCAAACAAGTCTCCAGGGATACAGAAGTGCATGACATGGTATCTCTAAACACAGGTCATGGCCATATATAGCAGTACAAGTCTGCCTTTATGTTATATAGACTGTTTCTATAATTATTTCATGTTAGTTCTACTATTTATAATTAGAAGTATTATATAGAAATTGTTTAATATATTTATTGCTTTTAGGTTTAATACTTAGTAAAGGTATAATTAACTAAGTAAGTAAACTAATAGCTATTATACTATATACTTATATTACCCCTAAAGAAACTAAATTTAGTAATAGTATAAAATTTAATTCTTATATATATATATCCTACTGAAACTATCTGCTGCTATATTTAATAATGTTACGCGCGATAGGGGGTGACCGCTGTACCAACAACCCAAAAGATTGATCATTACTGACCTTCGGTCAGGAATGCCCCCTACAACAGCTTAAATACCCCTCTGTAACCGCAGCCACGGCAATGTGTAACAGTCTTGCGGAATGAATGAACTTGACGGGATCCCGTATTTTCCACTACCTTTGGTCGTATGTACTGGCATAAGTCTTGTAACATCTTATACGAGCTAGTACTATGGACTGTTGATAGTTTCCACCTTTGTTGACAAGAGTCGTGTTGAGAATAGCCTGACAGAAACCAATGGGTAATTTGGTCATTTAGCGGCCTGACCCCCCTTGTGTAAAAAAGGCTGTCAGATATCCATGAGGACTTCTTGTTACGACCTAAACAGTAGATTAGTCACCCCGCATATGTCCCCATTTTTCATCAATCATGTCACATGGATATTCGTTAACGATCAGTGCCAAGATCTCTCGATCAGTCCTGATCTAAGACGATCAGCACTAATCCCAAGATAACCTCACTGATCACCTACGAAACAACCAAGTATATATACCTTAGAACTATCATTAGTTAGTACACTTAGCTCACCAGCTATCAATACAACTTCTTTACCTGAATACGCCTGACCCGCTCTATTCACTATTAAGAGACGTAACACTTCGCTATCGCTCAGTTCACACGCCCTACGACCCTGCAAACATAAACCAGTGCGGACTAGTTTACCTGTTTGGAAACCCAACCGTCACACTTCTTCTGTGAAATAACGCTTCGATAGGCAAAATACAAGAACCTTCCAAAGCTAAAAGAACGTCTGGCAGCCGTTCCCCGTTTGGGTTGTGGGAGTTAAACAGGGTCCATTTCTCAATATGTTGCATCACTAATCAGAGACTCGGTGCTGATAGAATTTTAAACTGGTATTTGTTTCTGTGTTTTGTTGCATTTTTACTATTATAAATTAAACAAAAAGGTACCACATGACTAGACCGAAGTCTCAGACTGGGAGAAGGAGCGATAACTCTTGGAACGATCGAAAGGTTTCGTATGCACCAGATTTGTTTCATCATCGTGGGCACCATACTCCACCTCGACAATGGTGTCGCAAGTGATTCCGACGGGCTGAATTCCTCCGCGCGATCCCTTGACGGCGTTTGCGCTTGCACTTGCGCCTGGTATCCTCTCCAAAGGATATGATTTAGTGCGAGGTCTGTTGGGGTCTTCTCGACTACTCTCTTGGCCACTCTTGTTGCTACCATAGCTGATGTAGCGCTTGGATTGACCAAAGAGTCGCATAAGCATAATGCGCAGTGTAGGCATGCACGCACACCATATGCCAACGTTGACCTCCACGGTAGACCACTTCGACATGGCGAGGTAATCCCATGATTGGTTGTCCGTGTGGCTCACTCCCGCGACGATACATGCGTATAGGCGGAAGATGCTCATAAAGGTAACACTAGAAATAATCGTTAGAGATGATGTTACTTCAAGAGAATACGAAACTTACAAGGCACCGACACTAAACATCAGACCGATACCAATCTTCTTGTTCAAGTCCAGACTTAATTTCCTTAGTTGGAAGAGCGGAATGCTGAGAATTAAGAAATCTGATGCAATATTAATAGCACCATTAGACCAGGCAACGCCATTGACGCTGGCACACCAGCCCTTATGATTCCCATCCCATTTGGTCCAAAAGTGACTGATGGGCCGGCATTGGAAGGTGGCAACAAGTGCAAAGATTGTCCCGTTAGCGCAAATAAACGTAACAGTTCCCCATAGAAGCCTGCGTACACCCTTGCTCGGGAAGATGCGAAGATAGAAGAAGAGCAGGCTAAGCTTCATCGTCGTCTGCAGTATAAAGTAGGTGAGGACAATGACATAGAACCAGTAGCCAAAATTTGTTATTTGCTCGGGAGTGAGGGTCCAAATGTCAGTCCCTATGCCATTGGGGGCCGACCCGAAAGCGTTGATACAGATGCAAAAGGCAGCGAGGAGCATTGTTATCGCTATAAGGAGGTCGTCTAGGCCCATCGAGATGGAATAGGTAATCTTGGTCGCGAAGCGTATAAAGACGAACACGCCTGAAATGATGCCCATTACGGTATTGATGCGGACAAAGTTGGGTCGAACGTCCCGGATGGGGGCGTTGCATAGTATCATAGTGGCATTTTTTGTTGCTATTAATGTGTAAGCTGACAAATGAAAGGGTAACATAGGTAGGGGGTGATGTACATAATGCTTCTCTGATGGTACAAGTCGCTAAAACGCATGTCTCGATCTCTTTTTGGAGGGATGCGTTCTCGCATGTGCATTGGATATCTTCGAGGTCGCATGTTGAGGCCAAGACGTTTGTTACTAGACATTTCGACTGCATAAAGTCAGCGCGTTCTATGGTCTAGCTAGGAAAATTTGATACATACCGCACAGTTGGGCAAAGTGCCCAAGATCAAAGAAGCGTTTTTGTCGAGAGCGGCGGAAGCCAAAGGCAAAACCATGAGGCAAGCAATAATGCTATGAAAGAGCCTCATCTTGACACAAATTGTAGTATGATGAAGCAGGAAATCTTAAGAAACAAGAGCAGAAACATGCTGGGGTAATATGAAGATATAAATGGAATCACTCATTCTATGTTGCCGAGTGGATATCTCTACCGGATATGTCCCGACGAAACATCCTAGGGGAAATCCAAGGGTCAACTAGAAACAGAACAAAATTTGATTAGTAGATAAAGTCTTCTTCAGTCAACCAGCAGCATGACAGAGGGGGCAATCCACATCATAGAACGCGCTTACCGCCGTTAGTTTGTATGTGTTCAGACGTGCACAGACGGATTTTCATTACTGAGGTCTAATTAGCGCGAACCACGACTCGTTTTGGTGAAGAACTGTTTCCATAGCATCGATGGAACGGTTCGCGTGGTGAGGGTTCCCACGTGGAACCAGAATTAGTCAAGTCGGACCATTTGTCTTAGCCAAACACAGAGGCACTGACTCAAGCTAACGCATCTCATTCGGGTCGTCGATTTCCGAAGATCGGCGAAGCTAGATCCAGCAGGAACTTAACCTTTTTCATCCATCCTCGGTATTGATGAGGCAGATCTACAGAACCGGTTAATCCCTGGACTCCATTTGATATATGACGAAATGCGGAAGTTATAAACTCTGCATTGCCTGTACTTCAGTCCATCTCTATAAGTTCTTAAATCCAGTGAGTCACTCCGGCAGTTGGAAGCATATGAGCAGGGCTGATAGAATGTCTCGGACTACTTAGTTAGGCGGGATATACGAGCCGTATTGTTAGCACTTTCATCACTATGCGCCAAATGATAGCTAGTATGTAGCCTTGGCAATAGACAATTGTTCCATTTCAGGAAAGTGTTTCATAGACCCTCTAACCCTCATTTGCCTTTTATTGTTTTTCTTCAATCTCTTCTTTTTAGTCCCACTAACAACCCACCTTTAGCTACGTTTATGCCGCTTGTTCTCAATGCCGGTTTTAGCCTATACAGGTCTGGCAGTGGAGAGATACCTAGTATTGAACCCCCTAGTTTAGCCAGCGTTAGTCTACTGAGCCAGCAGCAATAGCATCATGGATCCTGCAACCCGGATGGGTGGCGATGGTCTCTAAGTGGGCTCAAGCCGCTATGATGCCTTACTGAACAAATTTGAATTCTCAGCTGATCATGGAAATTAGACTTTCCAGCTTCCGGACGGATGGAAAAGCTCGTAACAGTGCTTGCATTTTCTTTCGTTAGCTAGATAACCTCCTGTAGAGCAGAGAAAAAATCGTCGAATCCTCTGTGCTACACGAATTAGTTACCGTGCGCATACAAGTCAATTGTGTTGAAGTCGAAGCTTCGGAACCGTGAAAAATTGGATCCGAGTCTGAGGACTGTGCTCACAACTGACCCCTCCGGTTGTTTCATCCAATAATGTTAGCATCTTTGGGTTTCATGACTTCTCCTGCAACAGCAATCACATGTTTGAGGTAAGGCTGCTGTCCACGATTGAGCGGGATAGGGCTGCATAAGCGTGGAAGCTTTTATTTACAGAATTTTTTTTTATGAACGGGACCTTGGTTGTATTTCAAGAGATGATCAGATGGGCGCTGCATTTGTTCCTCAGTGAATTAAAGAAGATACCTAATGCAATGCCTCTCATCCACCCTCATGGGAAACTACGCACCAGCAATTCATCACAGTGAACGTAGCTTGTAAGAAAAACCCGTCTTTATTGATCTCTAGCAGAACTCTTCATAAGTAATGTTACATTGGTTCCTGCGCCGCATGGTAAGACATCATCGTCACCTTTTTACCCAGCTACCCGGTAGCTTGGGCTGGTACCTTGGTTAGTGCGAACCTTGCTTGATCCTGAAGGAAGTGGTGACATGCTGTTTACGGACCGGCCCGCATCTCATCTGTCAAATTCTGAAGAGGCGCATGAACTTGAGAATCATTTTTCATTCTTGGCTGGAAACTAATTCCAAACTGCTCTCCGCCACGATCCCATTTTTAACTTAGCTACAAAACTCGTGTGCTCTTTTGGCGTACCGTGGAACTCCCTAGACCCTTTTTCCTGATGACAGTTTACCCAAGTACTCAATCTGTAACAAAATCAAGAACCTGATGACTCAGTTTTCTCATCCGTCTCTGTACCCTTCGACTTCTTTGCCACTTCAGGCTCGGATACTGTGTGTTCTGGTTCTGACTCAGTATCCAAACCTCGCTTGCCCAATGTCGAGGGTGGAGGCTGCTCCGGTCGAGGCTTTTACAGTCAATACGCTTTCTAAATGTCGCTGTGAACAGGAAAAATTTACTCTTTCGCAGTCTAGACAGAACTGACTTTTGAAATTGTACGGGCCCATGGTCAGAAAGCTGTGCTCTGACTTGGGGACCCGGCAGCAGGCGCAAATGATTTTGCCGGTTGCTGGATCATCCATCAATACTGGGCCTGTTACAAGGACCCCGTCGGGGCCAAAGGCGTACTGTACGCTGCCGGTGATCTGGTTCTCGTCCATTTCTCAACGTGTTGTGAAAAGTAGATGTTTTGAGACAAGAGTGGAAAAGAATCTGACATGATGACGTGTTCTTTATCTATCGTCCACTTGCATTTTAGTGAGGGGTTGTTGAGAAATGGCGTATCAAAATTATTGCGTAACCACCTGGATTCATGCAGTTGTCTCTTTCAGCCTTCATAGCTGAAAAGTAAGATCATGCCGTAATCATAATCCCGTGACTTTTCCAATTGATCTGGGTCCTCTTGAATTTCTTTGCTAGATGATAATTGACAATGTACATGGACGATTGGTTAAAGATGATAGATAATGCCCGGATTCAGAGGAGGAGCTTTAATAGTTCGACCAACAATGGCTTAGGTACCCGAACGATAGCAGGAATATCTTGGCATCTAACTCTCAGCATATGTGACTGTAACCCGATAGCAATAGGCTATTACTTATCCATCTCTAAATTACAACGTTTCAGGCTAGCACTCACCGACGGTGCTATTGTGACAATCTGGAAAAGCGATGTCATAAAGGAATATATTTAGGGCTTAAAAAGAATTATTAAACATAAGATATATAGCAATTGTTTGTGCGATCCTCTGTATTGCACAGCTCATATCCGCAGCATGATATTATCCGATTTTATATAAAGTGTAGGCAATTTCTACTCAAAACTCAAAGCTGCATCGTTGAGGCTTGCAGCACCAAATTCTTGAATAAGTGGTCTAGATAGTAGTCGAATAGCCATGTAAGCTATGCCGCATCTCCAATCTTCCTCGTCCCACCAGTTCCCCTCATCACCCTGGCAGATACACCAGCCTATACGCTCACATTTTTCACGACACCTCCACGTGGTTTCTTGCACCTGATTCTACCGGCGTACAAGTAGTCTGATCCTGTCTTTCAACTCGAACTCATGCGCTTCTTCATCTGATTCATATGCACAAGCAGGGTAACAAGACCCAGGACCAGCAAATACCTCACGCAACTCCCCGACATTACGACACCAGAAGCTACTAAGAAATTCAGATGCACTGGGAGAGACTCCATCCCCGGTTGTATATGGTACATCGTCCCAGCTCCCTTCGACATACTCCCCTTCGCAGTCACGGTATACAATTCTTTCAGAAGTTACAGAACGTTTGAACCACTTGACGTTTTTGTCGATGATCCAAAGAGATCTGCGTGGGGCAGATCTTTGTATTGCCTCTCTAATTAGAGATGCCCAACATCCGCGGGCTGACTGCTCGTTTTTCATATCGTAATACGACATTTCACATTCACAGTCTTCCATCCAGCTTTGGTCAAATTCGAATGCGATGTTGTCCACGGGCATCGACTGCCACAACTCGTTCTCCGGATCTTGAACAAAAGACATGTCTATAAACGTTTCTCCATATTCCTGGTGCATAGGTATCTCCACATGTGGGCGAATATAAACGATCTCATGAGCCGGGTACAAAAGCACATGCCACTCTTGATTGCCCTCTTTAATTGCGATGGTCGCGGGGTATACGGCCGCTTCGCAACTATCCCAATCGGCCGCGTAACCCATCAATCCATGACATTCTTCGATGGCTTGGTTCTGTAACTGAATCCATTCTTCGAAGTGCGTGTGTTTTATGATAACCTCTCTGGACTCTTTGCAGGCCATCCAAAGGCCTCCTTCTATCATGTAGGCGGATATGTTCCTTGAGTCATGTTCAGTAGTCTCGAGAAAATTGTATGGCGGTGCAACTAGACCGTCTACCGTAATATCAAGGTACTGTAAGCCTCGCTGGAATGGGCCTGATGGGAAACAGGCTTCTCTCCAGATTTGCTGTCGCAGTTCGAGAGGAAGTCGAGGGAAAGGGTGGAACGTAGATGAATGAAGATGCTGTCCTCAGTCGTGGGATTTTATGGAAATTGGAATAGAACGTTAGGGTGGGTAGACTTCCGTGTCTATTATATTTTTTGCCAACTAAAGTTTTTATCAAATCTTCCCGCAAAACCTTACCTCGTTGAGTCGTCGCCGACAGGAACTTGATTTACTTTCTAGTGGTTTTAAGCAACTATGAAGCTAATACATTTTCCCATTGCTCTGCAACAAAGAGTCATAGAAGGTAAGGCATAGAGTAGTAACGTTATAGAATCGTCCATACGCAAACAAGTTTTAAAGGAAGATTTCAACCTTTTATTTTATTTTTGTTTTTTATAAAAAAGAAACAGTGATTTGCGACGAAGATCCTAGACAGACAGACACTCATTTGTCTTGGAAAAGACGATATAGAACATGCAAAAAGGAAACTCCGGTACAGGGAATCGAACCCTGGGCTCCGCGGTACTGGTCTCTAAAGTTATGAGAGCGCGAAATGTTAGCCACTACACCATACCGGATGTTGATTGGCTGGTTCATAATGACAGTTTGTTTAATGTTTATTATGTATTACAGTACTCTGAGGTTGTTTGCGATAATTAGATAACAGTCCTGCAATTAACAGTCAAAGTCGTGGTGTTGGTAGCGACTGGAAATTATTTCTTCAATACACCAGCCATATGGTTAGTCAGAGGTGACACCTGAGTAAGAATCTGAGAGGCTTATCCGCTCTTACTTCGGTATTCACCCAGGTCTGGAAGAGTCTTGATAGAATAAGCGAAAGGCTCATGATAATATTGACGGTTTCGATTCCGTACCAAATCCTGATGCAGACTAATAACACATAATAACACTCAAAGCGGCTTGAAATATGTCGTTAGATAAGTGAGGAACAGGAAATTGTTATTTGGCTTCCTCCAGCATCACTGGGAGCTTATCTTCCATAACATATGTCACATACTCTTTCCCAACAATTTCGCGGAATTGCATACCCTTCAGCGGGGAAAACCTGCGAACCATTTGTGAAATCGCAACTCGCTGCTCAGCAAGAGACAAACTGAGGACATGTTAGTTATCTACACATCATCATCTCTAGGGAGGGACGACGCTTACCTTTGTCCAATGCATGATCGCGTGCCTCTAGAAAACGGGTAGAGAAACCCATCAAGATCCTTGCTGTTTTCTTGAAGCCATCTTCCAGGCCGGAATTTCCATGGCTCTGGGAATACTTCCTCATCGTATGTCATGTAAGATATGCATGAAGATACAACAGTCTGTGCGTTATATGAGCATAAGCCAGACACAATTATGAGAAATACTTACACGAGCAGGAATCCTAAAGCCATTCACTTCTAAGCCTTCTGGTGGAACGATACGTGGAAGCCGCCCTCTAACGGGACATGCTAAACGTAGGCTCTCTTTGATACACGCTTCGAGGAAAGGCAAGCTTTCGAGTTATCTTAAGCTCGGTCCGGAGTTCACATCCGGCATGATTGTCCTTAACTCGTCCTGAAGGCGAGCGTAATCGTCATGTTGGTGGATCAGGTGCCAGAGCGCGACAGAGACTGTGGTTGCAGTTGTATCCGTGCCTGCTTCATGGTTAGCTTTCGCAACCCACAAAAAAAATGTTGGCCTATTCGTACCAGCGAAGAACATCGTGCTACTTTCCGCAATAAGTTCATCGTCAGTTAGTGACTGGTCTTTAACCTTTAGCAACGTCTGCATTTCCTTGAAAAGGCCTGGCTGGGTGGCACTGCTTGACTTTCGAGAAGAACTCAGAAGCTCCATTCCAACCTGGCAAGTTAAACGTTAGTGGATATATGCTAAAGAACAAGATAAACTCTTACCATCTGTAGGAACTTGATAGATTCTGGAAATAGCTGGGGGAAAACAGTCGCGAGATGCGTCAGAGACTTGCGAAGAAGAGGAAAATGCTGTAACTGGAATTTGTTAGCAAGTTCTGATGGATTTTAAAAAAGAGTAAAGCTTACCACCAGCAATTCCTTTGGACTTTCATCAAGTACCTGGAAGAGTTTCGGTATCACACTTTCAACATAATCGGGAGAAATCGAATTGTTTCCATAACAGAAGGATATGATAGACCTGATAGCAAACCTGCGCATGACAGAATACAAATCGATAGACTCTCCTTTCCGTACACTCAAAGCAACCTCTTCCACCAGCGGTGTGATAGTTGCATGTACAATAGCGTCATGTTGCTCTGTGGAGGCGCGTGAAAACGAAGGTGACATCAGCCTCTTTCGTTTGGAGTGTTCATCGACATTAGAAAAGGTGAACAAGTTGCCATGGTTGGAAGAGAAGGCATCATAAAATGCAGGGTCTTTTAGAAATCTGCTCCCTTGCTTGTTGATTGTAACAAATGCTTCTTGATCTTTAATTGAGACTTCGTTGGTTCCAATCCGAACCAGGGGTCCTATCTTGAGTTAGAGAAAGGATCATTCTGGAATTTCGTGTGCTTCACGTACCATATCGCTTATGCAAAGCTGCCACAGTATTTGCACCATCACCACCTCGCTCCGCCAGATACAGCCAGGCACGGCTAACCTTGCATGCTAATGGGCCATGCACCGCAGCGAGCGGATGGAAGAAAACATTGTACAATATTGTCCCAACAAAGTTAAGCAGGATTGGAGTGAGGAAGAGGATTGGTATCTCGTATTCCTTCGGAAGTTGAAGGTAGTCTGAAATCATCTTTTCGGCTATATAACTGCGACGTAGATATGACCCAATAGTGTTACAAGACTTGTGTATTACATTTCCTCAAAGTCCGGAGTCTAGAAATTTGGAGTCTCCTGTGATAATTTCCGGATCGGGCTTCGCATATTCGGATAAATGGTGTCACCGGGATCTCAACCGGCACCCGGATCCGGGGATGACTCGGTGTCTAAACTCACCCGAGGACTGTACATCCGATGCTCCGTGATGAATCATCTCCATAGAGATGAGGGCGACCGATGTTAGAGGAAGTCAGTATGGTCCATGCATGTGTTTAGATAAAGCACATTATCTAGCTTGAAGCCGCTGAAATACTGCTCGCTCTCAATAATAAGGCATAACAATGATCTCTTCTTAAATTAATACTCTCTCATTACCTTACGTCTCATATTGAATAATGTCGAATTTCAAAGTCATAATCGTTGGAGGTGGACTTGCCGGGCCTCTCCTAGCCAGCGGACTAATACGGAAAGGTGTCAAAGTTGACCTCTATGAAAGACTCGAAGAGCATGCAAAGAGAGATGGATAAACTATTCGCGTTGCATAACCCTGCTTACAAGCATTCGAAGAATGTCTCAATGCCGATGCGTTTAATCAGATCAAACGAAGGAGGGGACATTTTGAAGGTAACCAGGAAACTACACCAATCTGGTACGACTACAAGATGAAACCACTGCTCAATATGTCACGATTCAGCACAAATTATCATGGTTCGTCGCCAATGGACCGCGTGGTACGCCGCGACACAATCATACAAAAACCAGTCAAGGAAGGAATTGTTCATTATGGAAAGTCGTTTTCAAGATACGAAATGATCAAGACAGAAACTGGACAAGAGAAAGTTCGTGTCTGGTTTCAAGATGGCACCTCGGCAGAAGGTGACGTCTTGATAGCAGCAGATGGCAATCATTCTAGAGTAAGTACAGTATTAAAAGTCTATTTTCACCTGTCTTCTCAGGCTTCATCTTGCACAGATCTAACAATCTGCTTAGGTTAACAAGCAAGTCGGCTTGAATCACATCCAACAATTAGACGCCATCTCGTTCATCAGTAAAGTCAAGTTGTCGAAAGAAATGTTGGCCGCAGTCCCAAAATGTTGCCTCGTTGCCCCGATTCTTACCTTCTCCCATCGCAAGACGTTTTTTGCTGTAGGCAAGTGGCATTCTATACATCTTCACCTATTAGTATCAACACTGACTGTATCTAAGCTTATCTCCCCAAGGACCGTCAAGAAGAAGTCAAAGAGGACGATGAAGAATTAGACTTTGACAACCAAACTGCTTCTTTCACCGTCAGCATGTCACTGCCAACAGCTGACTGTCCTCCTGATATCCTTGAGCGAGACACAAACGAAATATGGAAATTTCTTTCAGAAGCTATCGCCGATTGGCATCAAGATTAGTAAGTTCAATTATCAGTTATAACAAAGTCAAGTTTATTAATTGTGACCACAGTCGCAATATCATCGAAGTAGTAAGAGGACAAGAGATCCACACATTCCGGCCCCGGGCTGCTGTGAGACCATCTCTTGACTGGCGCAAGAATGTCAGGTCACCTCAAGATCCCCTTCGTGGACATCCACGTGTCTGGCTCATGGGTGACGCCATGCACGCCATGATGCCCAATCGTGGTATGGGAGGAAACCAAGCCATGCTTGACGCCAAGTTCATAGTGCCCTTCCTTGAGCGCCTCAACTACCTTGCAGAGAAAACGGGATCGGTTTCTGAAGAGGCTATTGAAGCTGCTTGTGACGAATACGAGCGAGAAATGATTCCCCGCTCCTTCGACTGGGTTGAGTCGAGTGGAGGAACGAAACCCATCGTATGTGAACTCAAATACTTCCTTTTTAAGTCTCCAGCCCAGCTAACTCGTGATACAGCCTTTTGATACTTACTCTTTCTTCGGCTGGGTTTCAGTGTGGTGCCTTATTCTCTCATTCCAGATTAAAGATGGATTCAAGGCGCTGTTCGGAAAGTCTTGATTTGGATTATTGATTGAAGTCATGGATACCTCTCCACAACAACAGTTGCGGGATCCCATTGGAACATTCGATAGTATTTTTTAAAGTAATTAGACAATCTTGATTCAATAGTCCATAGCGCCACCTTTTTCTCAGCAATCCTGTGAGGTATCTTGGTAGCAGACTCAATCAGCTAGAATCGATGGATGCCTTGTGTTGTTTCAGTGGAGATGCGGTTAGTTTTACAGCACACGATATGCATGAATCATGCCACGTAATGGCTAAGTCGCCTTTTTCACGATATTCACTCACTAATTTTGTGAAAGAGTGATACCATGCAATGGAAACTACGATAATATAGCACAGACTCTACCAGACCATTATCTATACCACACATATTGCTTAGCAACCGTGCAGGCTCCACCCTTTGAATGCAAAGTTCAAATGGATCAGTTCAACTCGTGACACAAGATAATAACCGCCCTTGAAGTGCAAAATAATATACCAATACTATGTACTGAGGAAAGCCCCAGGAATCTTCTACTTAAGCATGTACCATGATAAATCCCCGCCATTTATCTCTCTAAATGTCAGGCCATTGCCCATAAACTGGAAACGATTCTTAGTAGTATACTCGAAATCAAAGTCCTCTGTTCTGAAGTCTTGGAGCATTTCTTGGAAATGGAGCACACTGCCGGGGTACATGGCTGTCACTCTGCCGTCGACCTTGCCGTTCTTGAACCAGGATCTGCAATTCCCTGTCCACACAGTCCGTTTCAGTGACTCTTGGATATAAGAATTGTAATCGTCCAGCGCGTCTTCCCGTATTTGGACGGACCTAAAGTTGTCAGTAAATACCATTAATGATGTTCAAAGTGGGAACTTACTTGATATCTTGTGTCGACATCTTGCGGACCCACCTCGAGATGTAATCTACCGTGGAATACATGGCAGCTATTAGACTTCCATTCGCCAAAGGGGTATTGGGCCCGTTGATTGTGAAGTAGTTTGGCATGTTACCAGCCATAACACCTAGGTAGGCCTCAGGAGCATCTTTCCACTGCTCTGCCAATGAAACACCGTTGCGACCGACGACCTTCCATCCAGGGCGGAAGCTGACTTCGAATCCGGTTGCACAAACAATGATATCAAACTCGTGGATCTTTGATATCGTAGTGATTCCGCTTTCAGTAATCTCCTTGATAGGGTCAAACTCAAGTGTAACGTTCTCCTTCTGTATGGCCTCTAGATAGTTGTCACCAGGCGATAGCCGGCGGCATCCTACCTCAAAGGTCGGAACAAGTTTGGCGCATAGGTAAGGGTCATGGTTGAGGCCCTTCTCCATCTTATCCTTGAAGAATTGGAAGGCAGCTACCTGTTCAGGGCTGTCCTTGACCAATACCCGAAAAAGCTTGTTCATCGAACTTTCAATGCCTTTTCTTAGCTCAAAAAACTTTTCAGGCTTGTCCTTAAAGGTCTGAATCTCTTCATCTGTGTATGTAAAGTTTTTGCCCTCTGGTGTGAACTCGGCAACGAAAGTGCTGGATACCCATAGAGGACTTCGGACAAGATTAACAATCTTGGCTGCTGTGCGCTGCATCTCAGGAAGTAGTTGGACTGCTGAGGATCCATTACCAATGATACCGACTGTCTTGCCTGACCAGTCCAAACTTGTATCCCAGTCGGCAGTGTGCATGAGTTTTCCCTTGAATTTGTCAAGACCAGGGATTGTTGGCCAATTCCACTTGCTGAGGAAACCAGTTGCATTGATCAATATGTCGGCTTCGTCCTTGACGAGAGCGGATCCATGCCGTTGCCGGATTTCGAGGCGCCACTTGCCAACTTCATCATCCCAGGTCGAGGAAACCAGCTCAGAGTTGAACTCGACGGGCTTGACTAGTTCATATTTGTCCGAAGTCTTCTTGATGTATCTCCAAATCTCAGGACCCGAGGCGTAGAAGCAACTCCATGATGGATTAGGCTCAAAGGGGAACGTGTAGATGTGTGCTGGGACATCGCATGCGACTCCAGGGTACTTGTTGACGAGCCAAGTGCCTCCCACATCGGCATTCTTTTCATAGATCTTGAGATCCATAAATCGATCCAGGGGTTGATCTCCATGCTTGTACTGATACGACAGCATTAGCCCAGCGTATCCAGCACCGACACAAACAACCTTGAGCTTCCGTGGATGCCCGAGAGGACAGTCCTTGGCCGGAACCCAATTGTCCGCGATTTGACCATTGACACCGTTGGTACCGTTCAATTTCGACATTTTCTCGGTGTTTTAAAAGTGATTGTTGTGATAGTCAATAGAATAGTAGTTAATTATGCTTACATGCGCAGTTTATAGTCAGATAAATAGTGTTTTGCGCGACTATCAATTACCTCAATACAGAAAGTCACATGCCCTTAAACTTCCGGCAACTCCAACATATCACAAGTACAGAGCAGACATCACATCCGATAGAACAAAGCAAGGTGTCTCTCTTCCAAAAGCCTACAGAGTACAGACTACAGAGCTGTTGGTCAGTCTATTGGGCCGTCATCTTGCATCGGAAGCTAGCCCCGGCCCGGGAGCACCCCCGCATCCGAAAGCACCCCGCATT
Source organism: Fusarium acaciae-mearnsii (assembly GCA_017657105.1). Taxonomy (NCBI): domain Eukaryota; kingdom Fungi; phylum Ascomycota; class Sordariomycetes; order Hypocreales; family Nectriaceae; genus Fusarium; species Fusarium acaciae-mearnsii. The sequence goes on along the minus strand of JAGDVL010000002.1, from coordinate 4,797,938 downwards.
CGGGAGCACCCCGCATTCGGGAGCACCCCACAATCGGTCGGTGAAGGAGGTTTAACTGTCCGGACCATGATCACATCCACTTTGATAGCATTTGAGTCATGTCCCAGAAAGGAAATGAGATGCCGCTCAAGAGGTTTAGTGGCACTGAACAGGATAAATAAGAGAATCGTATAGCTGGCTAGATTGAGCTGACTCTTTTCTCCCCACACTATTCTTATTTCGAATTCACGTCTACCGTTACTATGAGTCCAGGCTCAGAATAACTAAACTACCCGCCAGAGAAAACCTTCTCCATGACTCCTAAACCTACCTTGAAGTTCTTCGGTATTTATACAACAAGCAATTTTGATAGGATCATGATTTGCGGCTCGTGGTGCCTGTTTTACTAACCCAATTTACCGTAGGAACAATCACTTTCAGACTCAAGTGGAATGGTTTGACCATCTTCCATGATACTTAGCTCAAGAAGCCAGTTGGCTTACACCGATATCTTGAACTTGACGATGTAACCGAAGTGGACTACATCGTTATTTCCCATGCCCATTTTGATCAGTGAGTTTAAATATGGCCTTGAGATCACACGTCCATGCTCATTAGACTTTAGTCTCCCAGGTGCAGATCAACTAGCTCTGCGAACCGGTGCAGCAGTGATTGCGAATTGTGAAGCCATCAACCGTCTCCGAGATGCCGGTGTGCCCGAAACACAGTTGATCCCTGTCAGCGGAGGTGAAAGAGTACCTCTGTTTACCAAAGACATCCTCAACAAAGCCGTTGAAGGAACTATCGATCGAGCCCCAGCACCAAAAACAGCGCCTCATAGGCCACATGTCAAGTATGCAACAATGGCAGTTCATGTCTGGCCATCGCTGCACTCCCTCATCCCTGGTGTGACCCCGCATGACCTGCCCGAACACTTCGACACTGATCACCAATACACTGGCGAAACCACTCCGTATGATTGTTCCTTGGACATTACCAGACTTATGCAATATGGTCTCTTCAGGATGAAAGAGATTGCCACCGACGATCAAATGGACGATGGAACACGCGCCTTTGCGGACTACGTACAGGACCGTAAAACGCATGTCATGTCACACTGTGATGGTGGTCAACTCATGTACAACTTTGTTACTGGCGACAAGGCAATATTGTTCAACACTCATCTTGGTGTTTACGAGGGTATCGCAAGTTGTGTGAAACCAAAGCCTACTATTGCCATTCTTGGCGCTGGTGGACGAGCAAACCTCAACGGAAGGCCGTTCCAAGGTTCAGCAGCCGAGTTCCTGACGAAACAAACAAAGTGGTTTGGAGAACCAAAGAATATCTTCTTCTGCTTGCATGATGTCAAGTAAGTTTTCCATCTAAGTGTCCATCACAAAGTTATCTGACTAACTATTTCAGTATCATCAAGCCTTTCACAGTTGATATCACTGGGGCCAAGAGGATGATAGAGCAGGAGACGCCTGGCAAGGCTATTGATACTCAGCCTGGACAGGTATACACTTTAGATGTATAGATTATAGGACATGGATAGAAATATTTGCATCACATTTGTGTCTTATGAATACAGCCGCATAACTATGGCTAGGTACTTATAGTTATGGTAAAAACAGGAAACCTTATTCATATGATTTCTCAATTTGTTCAAATGAATATATATATTTCCTCGTAAAGTGCACCTACAACCAGCCTAGACTGGAGAACAAGGTTTCCGTGCTCAGCATATCCCCAAAATCAGACATATCAGTCAACTGTGGGTCCATGAATAAATCTAGGGATAAATCAGATGAACTTCCGCCACTAAGGTCGGTCTCAGTACCCAAGGTAGAACCCTCTGTCAAGCAGCTCGTTGATGTAGAACAGACGGGGCTTTGAAATAGCGACTCCTCCGCATCGACAGCTAGCCATCCACTTGTCTTTCCCCCTGTAGTGTCTGTTAACTGTGTTTCTTCACTCAAAGATCCAAATAAATCAGAAACCAAATGGCTTTTTTGTTCAACAATGCGGCTGTTTCGTTGCTCAATGTACTCGCTACACACAGATTGTAGCTGTTCCACAACTTGACGATAATATCTGGCAATGCCGTCGTGTAATTCAAACTTTTGTAGCAACTTGTCTGCTATTTTCAAATTGGCTCGCAGGGGAAAGACCTGGTCTAGATCTGCAAATGTGGCAAGACCAAGAGTCAAGGCGGCAGTCATTGTCGCGTGGACTGCGAATGGCAGTCGCTTCGGCAAGTCTGTTCTTGGTAAAAGACCTTCGAGTAAACCAATGCTTCGTATAGCTGAGTCTACTGAGGCGTAAACAAGAGCTGTATCAGAAACTGAGCCTGGTGTTGCGGAATCCTGGTCTCCGTGAGGTGCAGTGCGTAAAATCTGAGATTTCACCCGTTGGAGAAGGACTGGCCGTGTGAGCAACATGATCGACCAGTAGTATGACTCTTTGATGTCATAAAGTCGCAAATTGGGTTCAAGGTCGTATTTTTCAATAAGGCCGGCGGAGTCGATCCCATCCGCTTCCAGTCCGCGAGCCATTCGTTTTGCCCATAAGCGATGCTCCTGCGTCATGTTCGCGATAAAGTTTCTTGAGATAGCGGTTGTCCCATATACCTCTTTCAAGACGTTATCAACCATAGCTGTTATATCGATGGCGGAAGAATAGCCCTGCTCCGTCTTTGTGTTGCGCGTCTCGGTTGTGCAAACAGGACGCCCTAAAGAGCCACTGATGAAGGTATCCATCATTCGCAATGCTTTCCACAGCCGGTCCCGAAAAGCAAAGCTATCGCGGCTCATGAGTGGTGAGTGATTAGGTTGATGAAAACCCATACCGCATGCTCCACGGCATGCAACTGCGATAGAGTGGTATGCGGCATCTCGCCTCCCCGTGTTGAGATGGTAGAAGAAGATCCAGCAATGACACAAAACGGACTTGACATCGGGCCGGTCGGTGGATATCATCTTGACTAGATATGCCGCATAAGAGAAATACGCGTCGGCAACTTCAGTCTGATCCCCGGGACATTGAAGTGCACCGTTCGCGAGAACCAAGTAGCACAAGGCGGTCGAAAGATCCGGAGGTTGGTCGGAATGGTCAAGCCACTGCAAAATTTCGGCTTCAAGAGTGTTGTGATCACAAACACCCAGCAAACTATTTGTTGCGCGCATACTCCATTTGACGAAATATTTGGCTTCGTTGATGCTTGGTTTGGGCGGGGGATCCGAGATCGTGGCCAAAGATGCGTATGATGGAGCAGCGGTGTCGGGATCGATGTGGTATTCTATAGGTTGGTCGACAAATGGACATGATCCTAGAGTTTGGGCAACAAGATGGCGGATCTGTTGGAGAAAAGACTCATTTGCAGAGTCTCCAAAAAAGACCAGGCCTCCGCTCTCGTCATACACCAGACTACAAACATTGGAGAATGGGCTACCCAAGTAGTCGCCAGGCTCACAGTTCACAATATGTGTCTGCGGAGTTTTAGGTGTGATCGATTTCAGTTTTGTTGATCGTACGCGGAAGTTTGGGCGAGGAGTAGTTGTTGTCCGAGGTCCTGAATAGTGGCATTCTGCGGCTGGTTGTCTTGCAGAACATCTTCGGCAAGGGGTGTTGCCATCGCACCGTTCTTTGCGGCGTTTGCAGTTGTCGCAAGCCATAACACAGCGACGTCGCATGGCATCACTAACCTTTTTCGTAGGCATTTTGGAACTTTGATCTGGTAGTTAGGTGAGAAATACAACGTCACTCGGTAGAAGAAAGTCAGGGACAGAGATATGAGTACTTATTGTCTGTCGGGAGTGGGGTTCAAGTGAATCATGGTACAGAATAATAGATAGCAACTACCATGGAAGAAACCCTACCGACAGCATGCCGATCAAAATGCGGGGAAGATGGACTAATCAACGCCTCTGAGTATCTCAGAATGGTATGTGCACCTCTCGTAAATACATGAATGAAGCAATTCTCTCTTACGTTCCAGTCGTGGCATCAGTGATACTCAAGCACTGTAATGTTCCAACACAACCCTATATCTCTTTCGTCATGTTTAGTATGTATATATCTACGAATAATATGGCGTACATATGCAATCAATCTGACTTTATGAGAATGATATTGCATCCATCTGGGGTAACTAGCGTCGAGTCTAGTTACGGGATGCAACGAGCTAACCTCGCTTGCACGGAGTTTTGTGAAAGTCCACCGCGGACTCCGAGAGGACGAACCTCCAGTTTTATTTACGTGGCAGAAATGCCAAATCCATATTTAACTGCCAATGGGAACCCAGCGACTCTTCTCGTCAAGCGAAATTACCAATCTATGCTGAAATGCCTTGATCGCCTTGTCATGAATTTACGATTTACGACAGGTAATACCAACAGTACAACGAATGACAAGATCTCGAATACAAACTCATCCATGTCCGTTGCCTAGTCTTCGTCAGCTTTCACAACAACCTCGTCTTTCTCTTGCCAGCTGTCCTGTCGCGTGCAATTGCCGACAGCTATCCACACAAAACCCTAGTCAGTTATTGCGTGGCAGTAGCGTATTATTACATGGATATTGACCGGCTAAGCCGGCGAGACAACAGTCTGTGCTGATGAGAGAAGGACTGTCGAAGAGAACCCAACTTCCATGAACATCTATAGGGTAGAGTCATGATTGTTCAAGACATGATTCTAACTCTGGCAAATGAGCAACGCTGAGATGAATACGATATTCTGTTCTTAGTATATTTCCACCATCTCTTTCGAAAACTGAGACATCATGGCTGTTGTTGATGGGCCCATCTCACCGCATTGTTTCAGTTAGTCCTTCTTTACTCGCAATGGTGTTCAAACGGTTGATAACCAACAAGTCAGCAACCGAGAAAAATAAACATTGGCGCGACGTGTAACAAAGGCAAAAATCTGATTAGCAGTCAGGTTAGATATGTCGACTCTTATAGCATCTACTGGGTTCCAATATTGACCATCTTCGACGGCCCGCAACGGAATGAGGGCTTCCTGAAGATGCCGGGGAGTTCCGGTCCAGGAAGCCGGCATCCGAAGAATCGTGATCAGGACCCGGGTGGATCTAATCGAGTCCCGGGCATAACGTGATGGAAAACAATCCAATGCTGGATTATGTTCGGTATCCGAAGAGAAGAGAATTCCATTACGATGCAATGGCAAATTCCACGAGAGTGAGTATCGACGATAGATCTGTGTTTATAAGATGAGTTCCCCGACACTAAATAACGTTCCGCTACCACACATTTCTTGACTTCATATCTTTGTTGTAACAGCTTGCATCTAGTTTCTGGTTATTATACATCAAAGAAACAAAAATGGACTTGTCGAAAGTTCCAGACATTGCCCAGATCCGGGCCTTGATCGATAACAGCCAGAGGCCGGATATCACCTGGGGTGTTCTCATCTCAACAGTGGTATATCTTGTGTATCTGGTTGTTGACAGAGTATACAAGCTCTACCTGCACCCTCTCGCCAAATTCCCGGGCCCACCAGAGGCTTGCTTGTCCAAAAAATGGCTGCTTCGGGTATCAGAAGAAGGCAACCCTGAGCGTGTCTTTGAGAAATTGCACCAGAAATACAGTCAGTCCTACCTTTGAAGCCCCATGTATCCTTAATCAACTAACCATGAGGCCATCAGACTCGAAGGCAATCAGGATAGCACCAAACGAGCTACACATCGACGACGTTAAGATCTACAAGGAGATTTACAACCAGACAGCGGCTTATATCAAACAACCTGACTTCTATGCCGGATTTGGAACACCCCATTCTGTCTTTGTCGAACATGATCCCAATCTTCACAAACAACGACGACGAATTTTGAGCCAATTCTTCTCTCGCAGGGCCATAGGAGGGCTAGAGAATCTACTCAAAGACAAGGTCGGACAGCTCGGAAAGCGTATCGATAGCCAGAACGGTCCTTACAACATCTTCAACGCTGTAAGGTGTACGACTGTCGACATCATCTCCCACTACTGCATTGGAAAGCCCCTTGGCCAACTTGACAACAGCGATGAAAACTTTAACGGCGATTTCTTGGATGCATTTGATGCCGTTTCCGCCTCTATCTGGAAGTTCATGTATCAGCCTGTCTTCCGAAGTTTGATGTTTAGCATCCCCTCCAGCATTGCCAAGATCGTGAGCAGGGACGCACGACTGATGATAAACCTCTACGGAGAGTGCCACAAAGCTGCACTCAGCTTCAGACAGAACCCTCCCAAGTCCTCCTACGGCACAGTTTTGAGTAGCTTGTCTGATCTTGATGAGAAAGAAATAGGAGTTGAGGCAGTTGATTTGCTGATTGCGGGCTCAGATACCACAGGGTACACACTGGCAGCAGCTGTTGTGCAAATCTGCCAGAACAGCCAGGTCAAGGAGAAGCTCGTGAAAAGTCTCAAAGCAGAAATTCCCGATGTCAACAATTTGCCTTCACTGTTGGGGTTGGAAAAAATCGCGTACCTGAACGCCACAGTCCGTGAATCCTTGCGATACGCCATCGCGGCCCCCGGAAGATTGCCGCGCGTCGTTCCTCGGAATAGCAAACCTCTTGTTGTCGATGACCAAGTCGTTCCTGCAGGTAGCATCGTTGGTATGTCAGCATACACTATGAACTTTAGCAAGGAGCTCTGGGGCAATGATGCAGCAGAGTTCAAGCCGGATCGGTGGTTAGGTGAAGATGGAAAAAGTCTGGAAGCCAACTTGTGCACATTCTCAAAGGGTCTTCGAACTTGTCTTGGGCAGAATCTTGCATTCGCAGAGATGCATTACATCCTGGCATATCTTTTCGCCAAGTATGACATGGAACTGGTTGACAAGTCGGACAACATCGAAGTATACGATCGGTTTACATCTTATGTTACGAACCATGCCATTATGGTAGACATGAAGAAGCGCAAGGTTTAGAAGGGCGTGGAGTAGTGATAGAACCTGAAATAGCCTTACGGTTGGAGGTTCGGATTTCAATAGTATTCTTTTCTTCAATGGGGGCATAGCACATCAATCTTTGTACCTATTCTTGTTTTATCTTGGCTGTTAAATTGATTGGATGCAGTGTTATTTCTATTTCTGCCCCAATTGTAGATATTGCCGTGAAAGGTTGAGCATATGATGATTTCGACGTAGAGTGATGGGCTACCTTCTCAGTGAATAATGTGAGTGTTCAAAATTGAGTCGAATTAGACAACAGATCTACTTCAATTAGTTCTCTGGTGAGGTATATGAGTGAGTACATGGAATAAAAAATCTTACCAAGGTGGCGTGTCCAAAGACGCAAATGAAGCGATTAACGAACCCTCCGATGACAGGCTTGATTCACACCTATATCCAATCTGTGAAGCTGTCAGACTTGAGAAGCACTTGTGATTCAAGTGTAGCAAGACTCTCTGTATGACACTCTGCTTGCCACAATCACTGACCAAGTCCAGCAACAGCGACATTGATAGACAGAAGTAATGGCAGAAGAGATTCTATATAGACAAAGTATTTCCCCGTTGAATGAGAAATCATACCAGCACCACTGACATCAGAAAAAACATCACTTGTCACACAAACCCAATTCGTCCATTCATACCAGTCATTCAGCACAACTCAAACAAACACTTCTTTGACATCCAAAAGAAAAAAGGAAGATAGTCAAAATGTGCACACAGACAGACGTGTCCGTCAAGTGCCAGAGTTGCGCATCTGTAATCAAACATGTTATTAAACCGGAACCGTGTCTGTATACCGACCGACCGAATCACAAGGTCTTGATGAAAGAGAGCGAGGCGAAAGGCGACGAGGTGTGCTATCCATGTTGGTATAGTTCAAAGGATACAGACAGGGGACTCCTAAAACTGTACCAGGGCGAACTAGACAAAGGACCTAAGACGGGTAAGAATCGGTGATTGGAACAGTGATTCAATGGCAAACCGTGTGCCATGTGGTGAAACAGAAGCAACTGTGGCTTGAAAGCAGGTACAACAGATGCTGATAGACTAGATAGAGAAGCTAGTAATTAATTCGAGAGGGAAACATTTGCAAAAGGGTTAAATGATTTCATTAAATGGCGTACAGACTGCGATTCAGTGACATGTATCCACATATTCACAGCTATCTAGGTAGACTTCATATGTGTGTCCATCCAACCATGGGCTCAAGTCGAATTCTGATGCGTATTAATAAGAATCTCGCACAGTTTTAGGCATTTAGCCTTCATGTACCGCAATCTGTATGTTTCTAGGCTGAAGATCTTCTTGTATTAAAATGGCAACAATCATTATTTAACATGGAGAAAGCATCGCGCCTGCGATCCTAGACCTTTCGTAGTCTCACTCTGACTGGCATCCCCTTGCTCGGATGAGCTGTAAGCTCACCAGGCATATGCGCCTGAAAGGCCTGGTATCCATATAACTTATCTGCTTCATCCTTGTACGCAGGAATAATCTCCAGATCCCTGACTGTCATAGCAAGAAGTAATCTCAACTCTGTTAAAGCAAGCTCCTGTCCAATGCAACCCCGGGGACCCAGCTCAAACGGGCGGTAAGCATTTCGATGAAAGTCTTGCTCCAGCCAGCGCTCTGGCATGAATTTGTCGGGGTCAGGCCAGAACTTTGGATTACGATGGATGGCTTTGCTTGCTGAAAAGAGAATGAAGCCATCTGTGGGAAGCTGCTGTCCTGTTTCAGGGTGCCGGATGAAGAATGTCAGAGAGCCTTCTCGACAGGAGCCAATTGGTGGCTCAAGGCGGAGGGTTTCCTTGATGATTGCTGTGGTGTAAACGAGTTGATTCAGAATCGTAGGTGACTCGGAGATAATTGACGTTGCAGAACTAGGATCGGGACCTAAGACTTCATCGTGCTCTTCTCTTAGCTTCGCTAGGACATCTGGATGATGGTAAAGGTAGTTGTAAGCGAAACAGAGTGTAGATGCAGTAGTGTCATGGCCGGCAAAAAGAAAGATTTTAAGGTTCTCAATTGTCACATCAAGAAACTCAGTATCGACACCGGATTTCGAAATACCTTTCTTTCCAGTATCCTTTAGGTATGTACGGATAGCAAGGCCATTGACAGTCTTGGGCCCTTGAATACTCTCATGATTCTCAAGTTGACTCTCGATCAAAGGTTTCAACTGGCTTCGCAACTTCTGGTTCAGGCTTGCAAGTTGTCTACCTCGGAACGGGTCTAGCAGACGACTCCAGTTGGGCGGCGACCAATCGGTGACAAGAAGTCCAATGGCACCTTTCAATGTAGGAAAGATCTTGTCATCAACACCAGATTGGATCCCTAGACTTTGACCCAAGACAGATCGGCCGATGATGTCGCACGTCGCCTTCATCACAGAATCTTCTAGACGAACAATTTTGTCTTCATTGGCGACTTGTTGTAGATACTTCTTCCAGGTCGACGCTTCTTCAATGAACTCAGGGACCAGGGCTGATATGTTCTGAGTAGAGAAGCCGGGGTTGAAGGTGGCCCTCCACTTCTTCCAAAAAGACCCCTCAGCCAGAACAAGGTCTTTCAGTCCAGTCAAGGGTCTGAACTGACCTCTGATAATTTCATGCTTTGGACGTGACGTCTCCTGAGTGAACTGTGCTGCGATGTCTGGATGAAAGGTAGCCATCATGGGCCATGAAACTGGCCACAAGTCAATGTAGCAAACACCAAACTCTGCGATCTCTGGATATTCGCGAGCGAGGAAGTCTGGCATCAATTGGCCGTGGACATCTGCAGGGTACGCTACCATGATCTTGCCCACCGCTATCAAGTTGCCAAGGAGCCATGAATGGCCCGGTAACGTTGGCTACGCATGGTTAGAAAGGCGCATTCTTTTGATAGACGTAGGAAACTTTGCAACTGACAATATTGTATTTTTCCACTATTCGTCGAAACCAAACCCGTTGTTGGTACAGCCTGATGGCGAAGTAGCTGATTGAGGTCAGGAGGAGGATCCCTGTCCACCTCAGAGTGATGTCGCCTTGAACCATACTGATTGTAGTCGAAATGGAACATGAAGTTCAAGAGGATCGTTCAAAATAAGAGTCCAAAGAATATGCCCAATTTCATTCATGAATCCTTCACTGGCTAGTGCTTATGCCGAGCAATACGGCAGAACTTTTTCCCATTATAACCGGACGATAAGATAAGAGCTCGTTGAAGTTTCGTGCTAACCGCTATATGCACAGAAGTTGGAAAATTGATTATATATACTTTCTCCCTCTAGTGCATCATGATGACATCTAACCTTTATTGTTTGTAAAGTGCGCCCTATAGATTGAGTGAGTCATGCACAAATTCTGGTAGGTATAGATATTGCATACCGGACCTGGAAAAATAACAAGCACGCCATGCCAATACTGAAAAGAATTGCAGATGCCACAGCGATCCATCCTGGGATGTAAGCATATGGCACCATAGCCAAAGACAAGAAGAGGAAGGCCACTGCCAGCAACGTCCATAGAAGTACAGAAGTAGTAATTGCGATAGTCTTCCACATTTTCTGGCCATTCACCCCAGCTCTGTTCGCGTGATGTTTGAGGAGTGTCAATAGACTCGAGCTGAAGCCAGCAACAGCAATCGCAAGAATAAAACAAAGCCAGGCAGCTCCTAGGAAATTTCGAACCCTTTCCATAGAGAATGGAGGCTTTTCGGGTTCCCATATGTCTGCCGGATCTGTCATCTGACCGATTGCTACAGCAAAGGTTGATGCCCCGAAGAGAGAAACTCCAAAGACGAGGGTGATAAACATTTTGTATTCTTCCGCTGAGGTGTCAGGTTCAGAAGTTGTTGTATTCCATGATGGTGTTCTCTTCGGCATTGATGTCATTGGCGATGACACCCTAAGCGTTGTGTCAGTTTCAGACAGGATCGGTTTGGGAGGACTGGGAGGAGGACATGGCGCTGCCGGAGACGTCATCATGGGCTCTCGAGCAGCAATAAGATGAAATAACATGCAAGGAAATAAAGAAAGACAATGTTGAGGTTCGAATTGTGATCCGGCTGGTTTTCTACCCCTGCAGCCAAGCGTTTCAAAGGTGAGGGGAGCTGACATGACCATTCAGCGTCACTTCATAAGCGCTCAGTAACTCTGAATGCCTGATCTTTAAGGTGTACTTGCAGCTATTTCTGCTATAGGTATCTCATACTCGAAATTGTTTGGGTCGCGAACTCGTAGATAATCCCGCACATTTTGACTTTTCTCAAGGGACAAAGACCACTACCGCTGAGCAACCCGATATGCTGTCATGTTAGGCTCTTTATCTACTTTCGCCCTCCTTTTGATAACTGTAAGTGTTTGTTTGGCATCAAAGGTCCCAGGCTGATTGGGTTGCACAGTGGCTGTGCCTTGTTATTCAATTAGGTAGTGCTGCTGAAGAGGCGAAACATGGACTGGGACAGAAGCTACACCAATTAACAAACCCAGACTCGTCGAAACACTGTGTTGAGTATGATTCATTTCTATGCTCCATATAAAATAAATAAGTTGACATCCCCCCTAGTATTGTCGCGGTTCATGGGCTCGATGGACACTGGAAAAGATCCTGGACTGCCACCAATAATGCGTTTTGGCTTCAAGATCTCCTGCCTGTGGAAATTCCCTGTGCGCGAATCTTTTCTTACAGTCATGATTCGAGAACGCGTGGAAGTGAGACACCGCTTGATTGGGATATCTCTGACCATGCGACGGCACTTCTGACTACTTTAAGTACTGAGCGCCGCTTGACTCAGGTAAATTGATTAGTTCCATTCTGGACCATTGATTTGACGAGTAATCGGTAGACTGAAAGGACTCCAATCTTATTTGTCGGGCACAGCCTTGGAGGAATTATCCTGAAAGCTGTGAGTGGGACTAGGATACGAAAACCCCAATAACTGGCATACTAACGTATATAGGCTCTACTGAAGGCTGAACTAGCCCGTGTCGGTCATTTGGAGCATTTCAAGGCTATTAAACTGTCAACCTATGCGGTGGTGTTTCTAGGAACACCTCATCAAGGGGGTGAAGGTATTCCTCTTGTTGAGGTCCTTTGCCGAATCTCATATATTGTCAGCCACACAAACACAAAGATTCTGAGCAAAATGGAGCGAAACTCAGAGTGGCTACAAGAGCTACAGTCAGACTACAATGCTATTAGCCAGGATATTGAAACTATCTTCTTCTATGAAACTCTCAAGATGGATATAGGGATGAAGAACTTGCTTGTAAGAGTTTACAATGAACGGAACCACTCAAGCTAATCTACCTCTAGATCGTGCCAAAACATTCGGCAATTATACCAGGAGCAAGGAATTCAGAGGAAATACCGTTGATTGCGGATCATTCTTCCATGGCCAAGTTCTCAACAAGCAAAGACGACGGCTTCCAAACGCTCGTGAAAAAACTGCGTATATCTATTGACGTTGCCAAGTTCAAGGTCTCCGAGAATTGGAAAGATTGGGAATGGCGGAATGGTAATTAAACCGCATCTACTTCACTGTTTTAGACTGACATGAATTCCGCTGTTAAAGGTCCGCGAGTAATCCAGAAGCAGCAACCAAAGGTTGACAAAAACGGCAAGGAATTTGCCTTAGGTATAGTCTCAAGTATCACAAGGAATCCTTATTTCACTGGACGCGACGAAATACTCAAAAGCCTCAATGAAAAGCTTTCATCGCCAATGAAAAGTCAAAGCCTGAGTCCAGTAGTACTCTATGGAGCAGGCGGCATGGGAAAGACGCAGATTGCTACTGAGTATGTACATGTACACCATGCTGACTACACGTCCGTATTCTGGATTGATGGATCTCGCAACTACACTGCTGCCGCAGACATTATTAGTTGTGTTCAAACACTTAAGCGACACTACGAAATCCATGGTCTACGCGACAGGCCCTGGTACGGTCACATTGAAGAAACTTTAGCGAAACGGTTCGAGGGTGTTGGAAGAGAGACACAACAAGGTTATCCCACTTCTCTGCCAGCTGCCGGTGATCAGACATTACGGACGATGTTCCTGGCATGGCTCTCATCTGAGGGAAACTGTAGCTGGCTCATGGTTATCGACAATGTCGATGACCTTGAAAGTTTTGACTTTCGAGATTGGCTGCCACCAACATTATGTGGTTCCATCATCATGACCTCTCGTAGAAGAGATCTTGCTATTCATTGGAATTCCGTTGAAGTAGACGGAATGACCGTTGACGAGTCAATCAAGCTCTTGAACAAGAGTAGCCAGGTTGTTCCCATCAGCTATGATGCACAAGGTGGGCCTTGAAATCTATTCACTGTGTCCAGCGTAAGCTAACTGTACAGTTTAGACTGGAACAGCGCATTTGAACTAGTACAAGAACTAGGTTGCCTTCCCCTTGCTATTTCACAAGCAGGTGATCATATTGCGATGATCGAGACAGACTCCCCGGTGTCTAATTATTTGTCTCACTACCGAAAACACCCGAAACAGTCATTCACGAGTAGAGGTACACACTATCCCTGGGAAACTACCAAGAAAACAGTTTGGACCACGTGGGAGATATCTTATGAAGCAGTTCGAGAAGTGAACACTTTGGCTGCCGAGTTGTTGTTACTTTGCGGGTTCTTAAGTCCGAGATTCATCACTGCGTCGCTCTTCATCGGCCAAAGATCTACAGGTAACTTTCAGACTTTCAACTAATCATAATATCTTAGGCTGACATCGTCTCAGAGTTTGAAATTTATCAGGCTTTCAGGATTCTTAGTTCATACTCATTTTTGAAGCGCTCAGACGGCAGCCAGCATCACCAACGGGCATATACCATCCACCCTCTTATCCATTTCTGGATAAGGCACAGACTGGACAACGAGAGCCAAAAGGTTATGGCTAGACAAACCGCTAGGCTTTTACAAACGTACAACAAAGGGATGAACCATTCGGAAGAATCGAATACGATATCTTCTGGCCTTCATGTTAAGCACCTGCTATCAATATATGAAGAGCTGTATCCCTGTAACAGACATCCATCTGATTTCATAAATATCCCAGCTCGACCCTCCCGGGAGGTAATTGTTCGCGGTGCGTCCCAGGACTACTCGATTGCCTCCTTTGTTGAAGGTTGGATACTAAGACTTCGTGGGCGAATGGATGAATTTTATTTTTTTGCCAAAACAGTTTATCAATCACACGAAGATTATGGGCACGCCGACTACAAACTTCTTTATTCCCTCCACCAGGAGACTCGTGGACTCAATGCTGATACAATGGACTGGATTCTTTGTCAAGCGCTCAGTTTCTACCCGCCTAAGCACCCACGTATACTCGAAATGATCGGAAACTATGCATTCAGCATGTCCAAAGACTCACGAAACTCCGACATAGCTGTGCCTTGGTATTGGTGGCTTCTTTTATCACGGATGCAGATATTGGGCGCAGGCCACCGAGCAACGGCTGACGCATACCTTGGTATTGGTCTAGCATCCACAGACTGCGAGGAAGTCTTAACAGTACAATCGACGGCCTGCCTCACTAGAACTTCCATACTTGGATATAACGACAGCGATATACGCAACGCAATGCGAGTGTTCGCTCCCAGATTTCAAGATTGCCGTTACAGCACAGTTGCCGCACGCAACATCCTGGGGCCAATTGATGGACTGATGGACCGACGAGGACCCGAACTGACAATGCATTTTGTTTGTTCTCGATTCTGTTCTTTATACTATTTGCTAGTTCGCATGAAACAAAATCCTATAATCGTTGGAGTTAATTGGCGGTTGTTTCGAGGAATGCTCGAGATCCTCTTCAATTTACTTCCCTTCCTAGAATATGAAGATGCAGTGCGACAGAGCATAGCTGCCCTTGATATTTCTTCAGGTCTAGAAAAACCGCTCTCATCATCACCCACACAATACAAAGCCTGGATATCTGCACAACCCTACCTTGCTGGGCTTCATGCAATGCACCAGACAGAATCTGAGGTTGAAAGTTCGATTCATTATCCCTCTTTTGAGCTAGAAATGTATATGTCAAGCTTCAGGCAGACAAAATATTGGTCATCCGATGGATGGAATTGGAGACTATTACTCCCCCTAACTCGTTCAGCAGCAGATCATACAAGATCACCTTTTGACAAATCTTTTCTTCTAATAAATAACGCCAAAGACGATCCATTAGAGCAGCGATCACACTTCAAATGGTTCGATCTACTGGGGCCGGTTCTATTGGAGGTCAAATTGACTATCATTAATGGAAGAATGGTCCTCTATCATTACTTGTACATGGATAATCCGCAGTGGCTCACACCTACAAATTTCAGGTACGGGCATTCTGTAGGGACTAGGCTCTCTTATATCTGTGAGGAGACATTCTGCAATGATAGGCTGAGGGTTTTACTTACCTTAATGGGAAAGTTGAACATCGAGGGAAAAGCAAATCTTCAAGACCTAAGAATGGGGAATTGAATTGAGATGGATATATACAGAAAACTATTAGTATCAGTTAGTGGTTTTCGAATGCACATCATCTTGGAAGACTGACCATCTCATGTTTTACTGTCAGCCTGTGAAAACGTCACCAACAAAAGGTTGCCACTGCCTCTCACACCAGTCCCAGAACTTCCCAGTGTATCCAAGTCCACCTGCAGACTGGGGAATCATAGCTCTTATGATATCCTTGCGTGGACATTTGTCATCTGAACGGATCCGTCCCCAAGGGATGACATAGCACCCATTATGCTCGCTAGTGATATCTAAAGAAAGGCCAGAGTAGAGCTCAGTATAGGCTCCAAACTTCGGGTCATGGAGAAAGAACTTCATGAAGAACATGGCAATAGCTGGTGTACCATCGTAGGCCCCGGCCTTGAGGTTGCCTGGATTCTGAGCGACACTGATGATCCCGTCTTCAGCATAGCGTGTTGCCATTTCGCGACTTAGCATCCAGTTGCCAACTTTGGAGACAGCATAGTTCTGCACTCGGTCAGAACTACCTTCTTTGAGAAAGTCGAAGTCGATGCCATTCGTTGGTGTCGCTGCTTCGCCGAGAAAACTAGATGTCCAAACAACTCGAGACGACCTTGGTGAGGAGGTAGCAGCAGTACGTAATTGGGGGATGAGAAGTTGAGTAAAGAGCAAGGCTGCTACGCAATGCATACCTACCATTGGTTCGAGACCTTGTTTCGTTCTGGCTCCGACCGGAACTCCAGTTCCTCCTGTGCCTGCGTTGTTCCAAAGCACGTCAAGTCGACTTTCCTGTCGAGCAAAGGTTTCAGCGGCGTCCTTGACGCTCTCAAGATCATTCAGATCCAAGCACAGCGACTTGATCGTTCCAGGATTTGATGGGCGGGGATTAGCCGATGTGATAGTTTTAATGGCAGTCTCTGCACGATCCTGAAACATAAGTTAACAATCGACGATCGTCCATCCCATCAAGGGTCAATCCTGACGTTTGATCTTGAAGTCATATAGATTATTGCACCGGTGCCGTACAGCATCTTGACCAGCTCGTATCCGATGCCGGCATTTCCGCCTGTGACAATGAAAACCCGTCCATTCTGAGCGAGCACATCCTGCTCAGTAAATATTGGCTTTGGGGGTAGCCACTGCGCTCGCCAATTTCGCAATGAAGCGAGCACCATGATGATTCCACAGAGATACTATTCCAAATATCTGAACTGCAGTAGTTTGGATGAGGTGGGAAGTTGGTTTTGGAGGTGGGTTCGTGCATTACGAGGCAAAGGGAATGATTACGCGTGTTAAACGACAGTATTTATAATTAGACTAACGCCATACGCTATTAGACGCAACCAATTGGTGACAACGTTGCACAACACGATGCCCCTCAGTTCTGCTGACCGGCTGTTTAGACGCCCGGCTCCCGAAGATGTGTACTCTTTACCGTATGTTACAGTTGGCCATAGACCTCATCTCTGCTGTCAAGGCCTCTGAGAGTGAATGCTACTTTGGTACCCGGTTGATTCAGTTTCATGGGCACGTGTTCAAAACGATGATCAGATACGACCCATTCAGGATTTAGTTTGCCGAGACAACCTTAATATCGAATTAGTACTTGACAACCCACCACACTTGTAGCGTGGCACATGCGGGACGTTGCTTCAGCCCCTCCCAGGGCCTCAAAACAGTCGATCTTTTCAGCGCGAGGGGCGGAACAGCTTGGTCATTATGTGTGTGACTGACTGGACATGGACTCAGGCCATTTATTTCTGACACCTCAAGCCTCTACTTGAGCTTTCTCATCGCCCGAATAACTTCCAATCATATCTATTCTTGGCATAGCCTGCCGCGTTGTTACTAAATTAAGACTTATCTGCATGCTGGCAACTAGATAAATTAGGGTTAGGTATCATCGGGGCTCAAATGCCGATCATCCGGTAATTTCAACATTTATCTTGCAATTCAATATCCCAAATTGTTGTAGTTTCAGTCGCGCGATCAGCTTCACTTCTTGAGCATGGTAGCAGAGAACATAGTCTCGTCAGTCATTTAAGAAGATTGTAGAGGATGGTTATGGTAACTGGGTACCTATCACTATCTGTCATTTCACATTGCACTCATTCTTATCAGGCTAGGCCACAACCTTAGGCATGTTACTCACAAGCATATTCAGATGCTTGACTTTGAATCCATGATATAACATCATATGAATGAGACCCTTGTCGATGCCTGGATAATCAAAGATTGAAGCTTTAGTAAGAATAATAATTATTAAAATTGCACAGTAGATAAGGTACGATTCGGAGTTGATGTTGTTTAATATCTTACAACTGTGTATAGCCAGAGGGTCGATTCTGTTACAATGGCTGGTCCTATAATATTTGATGATGCCTACAAAATGTCAGGTATTTCCTTATACCCAATCAACATGGCTACCGGAGCCTGATTTCCAAATCTGTTCTGTACTCCGAAACATGTCTGACTGCATAAAACGTAACCAATTACAGACAATTAAGTGTACAATACAATATCCACTTCTGAGCGACATTTTTCTGAACCTTACAATCGTCAAGAATGTGTTATCAAATTACAGAACGTTATGCCGCATGTCACTGTGTTTACTATATTCATGCCATCAATCCATGTCCCTCTTTTGATCGACATCAACCAGGTCAAGGAATCGACAAACGCACCATCTTTGTCGGTCACGCCTGCTCATCGCATAGTACTTCTTATGGATTTATTGACTCACCTGAAGAGAAAGAGGATGCCAGCGGAGACCAGGTTTCAGACGATGACGATGGCGTGTCTGTTTTCAGCCAGATTTCAGCTCCTTCTACAAACCTAACATTCCCTGATGACGTAAAACAAGAAGCCTCGGACATGCTATTCCAGGAATTGCTGAATGAATTCAGTCTCAGACATCTATGGCCGCAGATTGTGAGGATTTCTCAGCACAAAGACGGGGCTATCAAGACTATCGCGAGATATCTGTCTCGCTTCTCTCGCGACTTGAGGGCCCATGCAACTAGCCGCCTAAACAAGGATGCGGCAAGGTTCGTGGGTATGTCTCGACAGACAGTTGCTAGTCGAATCGTCGAATGCCATATGAGTGAGCTCACACCCACAAATAAGCGGGCGTCGGTCATAGAGACAAAAGGTCTGCCACTGGACGATTACGCCGAACAAATTGAAGAAATGGAGGATCTGGACACAGACGAGAAGAACATAATCTACGACAACATACAACAATTCATCTTTGAAGGCGCACCGTTCGAAAGCTTACTTTCAGCACTGAGGCTCTTTGCTTCTACCAACACGGAGTCATCGTCCGAGCTGAGCTACAGTATCAGGAAATCGTTCAACTATCTAGTTTCAAAACATTGGAAACGCCCTAGAATGTCACATCGGACTCGTGTCTCTTGGTCATGTGCATGTATCCCATCCCCAAAGGACAAAGCTTGCATACTAACTATTGGCCTAGCGTTGTGGACACAAGGGTTACGACGATTATCTTGAGAATCGAACAGGTGCAATCGAAGAGTTACAGACTTTGCTAAATGATTATGAGGAGATGAATCTTGAGCTCGTAGATAATACGGGGCCAACCTCAGTTAAAACGACCATGGCGAATATCTCTTCTATTATGAAAAGTTCATTTCCCGTCTCTTTCTTGAAGAAGACGTCAGGAAAACTACCCACCTTCAATCAACGCCAAAGGTTTGACGAAACCTGCCATACTTCGTCTACCACAGAAGTATCAGCGGTAGACCCAAAGCACAGGTTTCTCATAGTGTGCGCCCCATTTCAGAAACTGGTTTCGAAAGCACATCAGCCTGATATTTGCAAAATTCACTCTGACCGAGATTTCTTCAACGCGTTACGGTACACTTATTCCAAGTCACGGCGTGCCGTTAGATGGCGTTGGCTTCGACGCGTATCATCCATAGACTTTGTCAAGGTATGTTATTTACCTCTCTACACCAAGCTCTGCGTAAGCTTATCCGACTATATAGTTCGAGATATTTCTGAGCGAGATTGTCAACATCCAACAATGCCCGTCACTTCCAGGTAGTGAAGCACGGATAGAGTACGATTTTGAACAATGTGATACTAGCCCACCTATCGGATCAAACCTTTTATCACATCTGTTTGAGAATCCTGACCATGCTGAGGTTCTACCTGTCTTGTTTAATAGGATACCAAAGAAATTGGGAAAGAAGCTCTGTGCTTGTCCCAGGAAAGGGAGCTCAGTTGGTTGGGGTATCAGATTTATCGAGGGACTTGATCCGTTTGCTGTATTTGTTTGCGGATGTGTGGGCTTTTTGGTGTCTCTATGTGTTTCTCTCATATATACACTTGTGATGGATGATATACAAGGTGGCTTCGCGATTGGTGCACATATGTTGGCTTTCTTCCTGTTCTGCGGTGGTTGTCTTCAGTCGGCACTTCCATAATGGATTTGCTAGTTAATACTCTGTAAAAACAAAGACAGAATAAGATGAAACCGTTTTTCTAGGTCCAAAACATAGTGTCAGAATTAAATTCATTTATCATTCAGAAACCTCGCTTATTTTACACCGTATGGCCTAGATCTCAATAGTTCAAGGTTGTGCCGCTTGATCGTCACTAGTCTCTTGAACTATCTACTGGGCTGGCGCCATGCTGAGTTCTTATTGACCTATTAACCGTCACAATATCCTCTGACGCAAAGGAAAAGAGGATCACCACGTGATTAGATGTTCACGCTGGGACAGGCACGAAGTCACAACAGTGGTAGGGAAGCGTTTCTCATCCTATCTAGGCCGTTTAATAGCTCATCTACCCCATAGTCATAATGAAATCCGATGAAGATCTTGATGGTATGCCATAATCTGATTCTTTCTAAACATGGGGTGAAATCGTCTCCTCCAACTCACGTATAACGGGCTGTAGGAATGGCTGTAGTCGACACGGGTGAGCTTTGATTTGTTTGGGAGTATCTGTAACTGTCGGTCTCCCCCCTCCAAATAGAGGTGACTGTTGGTAATGGTAGCCCCGTTGCAGTACCCAAACCCTCTGGTCAGGATCTGGCATGAACATTTCCTGTGGAAGACCTGTATAGAGCATTGAACTGTCCCATGGGAGATACAGAGGCGGCGAGTCCAAGCGTCGCAGTGCCTCAAGTGCTGAGGTAAGACTCAAGTCTTGAAAGGGCCTTTCGAAATGAGGCGAAAGCAATCTCATGTCGTCCATGTGTTTCTTCATTGTCCCGCCCATGACATAAACGCATTGGGGTACATCGCAGTGTTTTCCTGAGGATATTTCGGTCAAGGAGGCATGTAGCCGATCAGTAAGGTTTTTCAGATGACCTTGTCTCTTCTCTTCAATCTTGTCTGCTCTGATTAGGATCATATTTCCCAACATAATATGAACTTACCGATGATTGATGAGAGAATGGGGAGTCCTAGACTATCGATGGGTCCAGTACTCTCCACCATTGCAACATGCTTCGCACATTCTAGATAATCGTTCAGTCCAAACACGGACACGACAACGATCCAGCGAATGAGGTCGTCGCACAGGTGATGGGGAATAGATCCAGAAAGTTGACTCATCCACGATTTGGCAGAGAATGATATAGCTTCGTAACATTGCAGATCGTCTACAACTGTAGCAATCTGGGCAAACATCTCGAACGACACATACTGCGGCACATCCTGATTTTGTGCATGGATAATCCGCAAGACGATCAACAGAGCTTCCGGTTGAAACAAAGCCTCCATTGTCCAGTAATAATGGCCATCGATCTCCGATCTCTGAGTTTCAAGGTAGTCTCCTTGGAACATTATCCTAGCACGTCGAGATGCCACTGAGAGATGTTTCCTGGATACCTCGATCCATAGTTCTGCTCCTGGATCGTTCCCTATACGGCCGCGCGACATTGGTTAGTTGTACGTTAATAACAAGATACGTTTCAGTTGCTAGATCTAACCTTCTTGGCAGTTGGTAGTCTCATGAGTGGCAGGAGCCTTAGGATGGTCGTGGACGCCCCCTGGCCCTTCAGCAACGGACTCCCCGACAGTTGCCGCTTTTTCTACAGCCACTGGATCATCGGTAGTGATTGATTCATCTGTGCCGTCAGGGGATACAGTCGGGTAGGATATGATGATCCAAGTGTCCCCGTCCGGGTCAATAGTTTCGTAGTCTACCGTCATCGCTGAGGTTGTTACTAAGTCATTCATTAAGAAAGGGCTTTCTCACGATAGTAGCATCAGGGTATGTGGCGTAAGCTTACTTGTTGTAAAGCACGAGCAATGCACTAGATAATAGAAGACCTGACCAGTTATCACTGGAAGAAAAGACAAGACTTATATCGAAAAATGATGAAGAAGTCAGAGGAAGAATAGAATCAGTAGAGGTACGGGAAAGGGCTATTTATCTTTGCAGAACCTCTCAGCTTGCATATTTTGCTTTTCTTTTCCTTTGACATGCTTCATTCAAAGACGAAACTTCACCAACAAGCAATCTTCTTTTTTTTAAGATTGCATGTACAACAGGTGAAGACATCATGGCAGCCTGCAGGTAGGAATACGACGATTGGATCGATTGTGACAGTGGTAGTACTGTTGTACTTTATCTAGACTAGACCTTAGTAACACAAAATTAGTAGCTACAGGACCACAGCGGGTTACAGACAACGATTGGTTCAGATGCATGAATCTGAGTCTTTAACGGGAAGCTTCTCCAGGCAACCCCTCTCGTTTCCCATCGCAAGCATATATCACTCGGTGAATCTGTTTGATCATTCTAGGTCTGACCTTCTCCATTGTTAATATATGGACGTGCTGTTGCATGTGGCAAGGTTTCCTGATCAGATTTCCAACAAAACCCAGTACCTATTGGTTAGAGTAACACAGCTATACAGGTACCTACTTGTTAGTCTCGACGAATCTGATTCATCTCTTCTATGTTTCCGTGCAATCAATTATGGTCAATGCGAGGTGTAGGTAACGTGATACAACTAGACCAATACCAGCCCGATGCTCCCGTCAGTCTATACATCCATCTCATTCGAAATCACAAACATATTGAAAACTTTTTATTGGCCATTTCTGGCGGGTAGCAACAGTAAGCACCAAAATGGAGATCAATGGAAGGGCATCAGCAACAGCTCGGACTTCCAGAGAGTCAAACAAACATATGTTTAATTAATTGAAGTTGGGTGATAAGTTGTCCTTATTTTAACAAACTTGGATAACATGTACCAATCTTCTAGCCAAACTGCTCATTTGTTCGAGGCAGAGTCGAGATGAATGATGATACGTTTAGTGGGGTCATCACGTCTACCGGCTATAAACAGAACAGGGTTTCATTTAGGCCAAGACCCGTCCGGCATTGCGGAGGCACAAGATCCATCAATTGGAAGAAGTCATGGTCGGCAAAAGTGGTTTCAGACGTCGATCCCCCATGATTTACTATGTATTTAGCCTAATGGGCTATTATAGCTTGACACTATCCGTGTTATAGCCACTATTTAACATCGTCGTCCCATCTTGAGCTTCGATCGTTACCTTCTGACCGCTCGTGTTTCGGATAACACTACCATATTACAATCATGTTTAGTGGTATCACGACAAAGGCTTTGCTAATAGCCGGTTTGGCTTTTTCAAGCACTGCTGCTCCAAGCAAGAATGAGAAACGCCACTGGGTTGGCTCATGGGCATCTATGCCTCAAATTGTCGAGCCTGCTAATCTGGCCCCAGCGCCATTTGTAAGTGCTCTACTCTAGTAGACGTTCAAGGTTACGTTCGGTACTAACAGGGTATCAAAGGGAGGGCCAGATCTTGCCGCTCAATTCCTAAACACTACACTCCGTCAGACATTCCACATGTCCATTGGCGCTGAGAAAATTAGAATCCGCTTTTCTAACATCTTCGGCAAGACGGAATTGCCCATCAACGCAGCTACCATCGCTCTACCAGTTGGTGGAAAAGCCGGTGTTGGTGAGATTGACATCAAGACAGCCAAGACGCTCAAGTTCAACGGAAAGAAGTCCGTCTCGGTACCTGTAGGAGAGATTGTCTACTCTGACCCAATCGACTTCAAGTTGAAGCCTCTGTCCAACCTTGCTCTGTCTATGTACACCGAGAAAGGTCAAGCTGGGAATACCATCACCGGACACCCTGGTAGCAGGACTACTTCTTGGATGCAGAATGGCAACCATGTGAATGCTGCTTCTGTTTCCGGAGGAAGCACCAAGCATTGGTATTTTGCTAATGGGGTTGATGCTTGGGCTCCTGCGGATAACTTTGCCGTTGTTCTGTTGGGTGATAGTATCACTGACGGACGAGGCAGCACTGATGACACAAATGATCGGTGAGGACACTAAACAACTTTACAGTGCCTTGACTGACCGTTTATAGTTGGTCTGATGCACTTGCTGCGCATCTCCAAGCCTCAGGATTGAAGAACGTCGCGGTCAACAACATGGCTGCAGGTGGCAACGCCATTCTCCAGGGTGGCCTTGGCCCTCCTCTTCTCCAACGCTACAAGCGAGACGCTCTCGAACAACCCGGCGCCAAGTTCGTCGTCATCTTCGAAGGCGTCAACGACATTGGCCCATCCGCCACCGACGCCGCAACCCAGAAGAAGGTCAAGGATGGTCTCATCGCCGCCTACCAACAAATTGCGGGCGATATCAAGAAGGCTGGCATGACCAGTATTGGAGCCACCATTACTCAGATGCTCGGAAACCAGTACTATGCTCCCGAGAGAGAGGTGACTAGGGTCGCTATTAACGAGTGGATCTTGAAAAATGGTACTTTTGACCACACGGTTGACTTTGCCTCGTTGATTGGAAAGGGAGACAAGCTGCTCCCTCAGTACGATTCTGGAGATGGTCTACATCCTAACCCTCTTGCGTACAAGGAGATGGGTACCAAGTTTCCCATCAAGTTCTTCAAGAAGTACTAAGACGGCACCTGAAAGCGTCTCTGAAGTTATGTCTCTCTATTGAGACCGCTGTACAATTTTCTCTCGTATTTATAGTTACCAATGTAAATATTATTCTCCCGTTTGTCTTGCAAGTGACGAAACTACTGAACCCGACCTCTTTATAAAGTTTCCGAATCTCGGAAACGGTAAGTTAACTAGCCTATCGGTCATATTACAAGTGTCCGTCCATATTGCTTAACTCTCCGAATTGATGACCTGACGGAGACTTCACTACACAGATGTTTCCCTGAACCTCAACTATAAAAGGCACGTATGACAATCTTTAATCATTGTTATATCACAACACACTCTCACATCTTACAATTACTTTATCACAATGAATCCTCCGCTTGAGCTCTTCGTCCTGTCATGGGGTGTTTACCCCCGCCGAGTCCTGATCTACCTTGCCGAAAAGGGTCTTCTCAATTCACCACTCATAAAGATCACGGAAGTCACCGTGGACAAGGGAAAGCTATCAGCTCCTGGCAAACCAGCCGGTACAGCGCCCGTGCTACGACTTCCTGACGGGTCATTCATCAAGCAATCCGTCGCAATCCTCGGATACTTTGAAGATATTTGCCAGAATCCCAAGGAGAATTGGGAGATCGAACTCGCCAAGCATGCCAAAGACAGCATGGTCGGAGATACAGCAGCAGAAAGAGGCCGCGTTCGAGACATGTTGTCTCTCGCAGACGAAATCACCAGCCAATTCGGTTTTGCTTGCCATAAAGGCACAGCGTTATTCCAAACGCTCGAAGTAACGCATCCTACCACCGCAAAACTCATTATGGAGTTTTGCTATAAGAATTTGAGACTGTTGGACAATTACTATGAAGATGATGGGCGTCTTAATTGCGGGACCGATGTTCAGGTTAATATCGCCGATTGTGTATTGTACTCGGTCTTACACTTTGCCAAAGACTTGTACAGTTTGGATCTTCTGTCCGATCCCGAGCTCGTCAACTTACGAGCGTTTTACGAATGGTTTGGGAAGAGGGAGAGTGTTCAGGTCGGCGATGACCATTTCCCAGGGTACCTTAAAGAATTGGCTAGTCAGTGGCTTCCTGTAGAATAAGTGTCCGGTTGGACTAGCAGTTTTTTACACACATCGAAGGGGTCTTATGCACATTTTAGACCGGCATGTTTTTTAGACTTTGAAATTCATGACTAGCCCAAGAAAAGCCATACCGACATTTTGCTCCCTCTGTCCCAAGGCCAAGGCCAAGGCTAGTCAGCAGCTTGGAGGGTGGAGTTCGTTGCCGAGGCATTATAGATCTACAGAGAATATTTACCAATATGGACAAAGCTCCGTGTGAGCATGCATACATAAAATGCACAAAATGAAACTAGCTGATCTCCAACTTCCAAGTATGGTTATCACATGGACAAGGCACGAGACCATTTCATGAAGTCAATATCTCATTAGTTTACGTTATTATAGATATACAGGCCATTTCCTGAATCCTGAGAAACCCAGAAAATTTGTTTAGTCCAGCTCCTGCACAGCATCGTCGTCTTGGATTACAAGATCTACTTGCCGCCTGCCTTCTCCACAGTCTCAACTGTGGCTGTATCGACCTTGTTGAGCTCATCGAGAACATGCTCATCGACTGATTCGTGGAAGACATCGACCTTTGTAGTAGCAAACTTGCGAGCGCTGACACCCTTCTCAAACAAAACACCGAGCTCAGCAAAGGTACGGCCGTTGGGTTCGGGGAGGCGGAAGTAGGTGTAGATGATGCAAAGGAAGCAGATACCACCCTGTGCAAAGAATTAGTTCATGATTACTGGCGTAAAGCTTGGTGGGACTCACCCAGAAGAATCCGGTATAGTTGCTCCAGTCCCACGCGGTGGGGTTGAGCATATAAGGTGTCAAAACAGCATTGATAATACCGACAATACCACTGGAATTTGTTAGTTGCTAACAATGACATTCATGCGGAGAGAACTTACTAAAAGATACGGCCAAGAGCAACGGTCTTGATCTGGAGTCTTCGGGAAGGAAGCTCACTAACAAGAGAGTAGGCCACCGAGCCAACAGTAAGCTGGTAAACCACGGCCCATCCAATCATAAGACTTCCAGTGGCAAGAGCACCCTTCTCACGGTCAGCCTCGGGAACGAGACCAAGGAAGCCGAGGATGCAGAGGACAGTGCAGAGACCGCAAAGTCCGTACAGATAGAGAGTGCGACGGCCAATTCCCCGGCTCATCAATGCCCAAGCACCAAACACACCAATCATGTTGATGGCATATTGTCCAAGAGCGAACGAATAGGCGTGCTTGGTGGACAGACCGGCTTGCTCGAGGAAGTAGGTAGAGTAGTTGGAAAACGAGTTTCCGCTGAGGTTTTGCATAGCCCAAACCATACAGACAATTTCTGTTCGACGACGGTTGACACCCTTGAAGCAGTCGATATATGAGCTTCCGCTGGTGAGCTTCTCCTCGAGAGCAGTTGTGTGCACCATCATAGCCACGGTCTCATCTGCATCGAATTCCGTCTCGCGGTTAAGACTGGTCAGTCTCAAAAGACTCTTCTTAGCATCAGCAACACGACCCTTGCGAACAAGCCACCAAGGACTCTCAGGCGCAAGCCAAAGTCCGACGATCAAAGGTAGAGGCCAGATCCACTGCAGACCGTAGGGGATTCTGTAAGCCCACTGATCCGTTCGACCGATCATGGATCGTAATATTCCGATACCAATCTCTTGACCGAGACCCCAGCAAAAGTTGACATATGTGGTGAGGTAACCGCGGAGGGCGATGGGGCACACTTCGGAGGCGTAGGTGACGCAGATGGTTTGAAAGATACCCCATGGCAGACCACAGAGGATTTCAGCGGCGAGGAGCATTTGGACGTTTTGGGCGGTGAAGAAGAGGGTGATGCAGCCCGAGAGCCAGATGAGACAGCCGATGATTGTGTATCGATAACCGAAGCGCTCAGAGAGCCAACCGTTGAGGAAGAGACCGATGATGGAACCGACGTTGGCACCCTATTCAAGTTAATTGGCTATTATATTGGTGAATTGAGGGTGTTCGTACATTGCTGAGACCGGCTTGCCATGCTGCCGACACTTGATATGAACCGTCGGGTTGCAGAGTTCCGTATTTTCTGTTCCACTGGGGAAAGGCGTCTAATTGCGATCATCAGTAAATGCGACGCAAAGTTAGTTCCAATAAAAACTTACAAAAGTTGTTGACTAGTACAATGTCGAATCCTTCCATGACAATGCATGTCGAGATGAGAACACTCCATGCGACAGCCTTGGGATAAAGCTTTATGCCCTGCATGAGGGTCATGTTCTGTTCTTTATTCGCTGCGGAGCGCGCATGGTCGATAACATCGGGATGGGTCTTGCTGGGGTCTGTGTCGTGAGCCACTGGGGCAACAGCCGAGACCTTTTCGTCCGACATGTTTGTTGTAGATGCCCAGGGTCAGTCAGGTAACCTATGGGTAGAATAAGAAGGAAAGAGAGTTGATGCGGGGAAAGAGATGTTTTTGAGGATCTGGGGAAAGATGGAGAATTCCAAGGGGCGGCCCCAATATTCTTATTTAAGTTGACTAAGATGCTGGGGAAAAGAGGGGAGAAGAGAGGATGGGTTGGATCGGCGAGGTGCCCGGGGAACTGTTGCTGAGTCTTGCTTGGCTTGTGCGGGATGTTGCCCTGAAGAATACTAGCTTGAGTCTTGTCCAACGTTAGCCGCTGAGAGGAGAAGGTAGGACAGAAGGAAGGGTGCAGGGTTGTAGTCAGTGAGTTGGTCAGTTAGTTAGTTTAGTGAGTATCTGTTCTCATAAGAAAGAATGGGATATTATATTCTGTAACTCCTATGTAGTTTCTGAGAGCAAAGTCATATAGTTCACCGATAGACGACATGACAGAATATTGGAGAATCATCTCATCGCATAAACTCGTGTTTCTCTCAGAGTCCATCCAATTTCTCCACAGACCAAAACAAACTCCAGCTAATCTGGGGGTGGAGAGAGCGACACCTCTACAACCAATAACAAGACCCTGATAGCCAATTTTCACTGCTAATAATGTGGATCAGAACGCTCTCGAACAAACCAAGTCAAAGTCCAATCTCAATCGTCTCCATACCCAAGAACCTGGCTCTGGTAGCCAAGCGGGGACTTTCTCGGTCTCATTCCGCATCCTTTTCGTTGGTAGTTTAACGGCAATTGACTTAGAGTAAATCTTGTCAAATTCACGACTCGTGATTCAACGGCGAGAAGGCCGTGAGTAGCGCAGCTGAGAAGTCCGTTATCAGAGCCTAGACTCCAGATCTACCAACAGTCTGGGGTCGTTAGATCATTCTTCCCCGCGATTTATACCTGTCGAGCCCGAAATGCACGAATGACAGCTCGGTTGAAGGGATGTTTGACGAGTCTCGACAGATTGAGGCTCAGTCTATTGGTTCCTAGTTTATCAGATCTCGGCGCGACTTTGCGAAGCATCTAGAGCATGCGCATTGCACGTGGCACGTGGCCCGCCTTGTTGTTTTTCGACGCGTCATTCTTGGCATACTTCAAACGATAGATGGTAATTAAAAAACACGAAACCATTCACTGCTTGTAATGAAGACATTACCAGGGTTTGAAGATGTTGAGAATCATGAAGGTGACGACATGTCCTACCCTGTACAATAGCATACCCAGCTTATCAACAACGCATCGTGAAAAGGTAAGTCCGTAAATTGTGTTGCCTCAAAGAGAAGGAATCTATAGATGCATGCTACTGCATGTCGACAAGTTGAAACTAGAAGTTGACTGTCGCCTTGGCGAAGCAGGTGTCACGTTCGGTTGGCAGCGGCTTGATGGAGGCGAAGATCAACAGTGAAAATGCCGCACGCCAAGACCTATGATGTTTGCCATCCATTCTTCAACATTTAAACGCATTCAATCGGCTCACGCGTACTTTGTTGTGGTGATGGCAATCGATAATTTCTTGATCCAAGAGCGCATAGATTAGATACTCGTTATTCTTTCGCATTATCGACCTTTGAAAGAAGATGATAGCTTGGCCATCAGATGCACAGTTTAGATAAGATAAGATAAGATAAGATAAGACCAAGTTGATCACTGAGACACCCTTGTTGTTGTTTCTCGTCGCTGCCACGCGGCATCGATGGCATCGCGTGACCAGTATCAGAGCATACAAGAACAGATTGTAGGTCTAGTCTATGGAGGATAGACACTGATATTTAAACTGTCCTGTCCCCCTTCTGTAATGAGGCATATATGTCCATCAACTCCATGATCTCAATCTCGTCACATTCCCAAAAACGACAGTTTCTCCAATTCGGTTTAGATGATCCACACAAATCTCACCCCTTGCCATCTCAACCAATCATCATGCTGCCCATTTGACCCCAACATCCGACATCGGGGAACTTGTCACTCCAAGTGGGATCTTGTCTGAAGAAATTTGCCAGTCTAAACTTGATCCATCGTGATCAATATCATAAAAACATCCATTGCATGCTCTTGGCGCTTACTATCGGAGGAAAACTGAAAAGAATTGGAGAAATTTTTTAGATATCGTGACAGAACAAAATGGGGTTCGTAGTCGGGGTCGCTTTCCTTTCTCCAAAATATTGGAAAGTGAACACGAGAAGACTTGAGCATTGACTTGATCTATTGGTAACATGTTCGGCTCCGAGAAAGTTGACCAGGAAGGTCAGGTCTTGTCAGGTGAAGTTCATGATGATCCTGGGCATGCTCATGATGCTGTTTTTGGAAAGATCAGCGATGATGGGCCAAACTATCGCAATGTGAGTTGACCATCCTACGTTCGAAGAACAGACCATTGATACTGATTGTCTGAATAGGTCGGCTGGGTTGGGACTGCTGGTCTCATGATGAAGACGCAGCTTGGCCTTGGAATCCTGTCTATCCCCTCTGTCTTCGATACCCTAGGAATGATCCCCGGCCTTATCTGTCTCTGTGTTGTAGCAGCTATCACAACATGGTCAGATTACATAGTTGGAATATTCAAGCTGCGACACCGTGAAGTATACGGCATCGACGATGCAGGAGGATTGATGTTTGGCAGGGCAGGTCAAGAGATCTTTGGCTTTGCTTTTGGTCTTTGTAAGTGAACTCCACGACGTTGACCTTTCCGAAACTGGAACTAATCGACTATCCCGCCAGACTGGACATTCGTCTGTGGATCGGCTATGTTGAGTGTCTCGATCGGTTTCAATGCTGTGTCGAACCATGGGACTTGCACCGCTGTTTTCGTCGCGGTGGCAGCCATCACTGGATTCATGTTTGCAAGTATCCGTACACTAGGTAAACTGAGTTGGCTCGCTTGGCTGGGTTTGGTCTGTGTCATTACTTCTGGTATGTATCCATTAACAGGCATCGTTGCTGTGTAGTCTTCATTCTAACCTAACTCTATAGTCATCATCCTCACAGTCGCTGTGGGCATCCAAGACCGACCAGCAGCTGCACCCAAAGACGCTGTTTGGGTATCAGACTATCACCTCTTCAAGAAGCCAAGCTTCACCAATGCCATCTCAGCCATCTGCTCATTGGTTTTTGCATATGCAGGCACGCCCGCCTTCTTCTCCATCGCGGCTGAGATGAGAGACCCTAGACACTACACGAGATCACTGATTCTGTGTCAAACGGTTATCAGTGCTTGCTATATCGCTATCGGATGTGTGGTGTATTACTTCTGTGGCTCGTATGTTGCGTCGCCGGCTCTTGGATCAGCGGGTGTCTTGATCAAGAGGGTCACCTATGGAATTGCACTTCCTGGGTTGATTGTTACTACCATGTTGACTTGTCATGTAAGTTGACGCAACTTATATGATTTAAAGTAACTGAAGCTAACATCGCGGACTAACAGCTGGCGAGTAAGCACGTTTTTGTTCGTGTTTTGCGAGGTTCCAAACATCTCGCAGCCAACACATTCGTCCACTGGGCATCTTGGATAGGATGTACCTTTGGTATCACTGTTGTGGCCTACGTGATTGCAAGTGGCATCCCCGTTTTCAGCGGTCTCGTTTCCCTCATTGGTGCCTTACTCGCTACATCGTTATCATTCCAGCCCATGGGTTGTATGTGGTTGTATGACAACTTCAAGCGCGCGAAGCAAGATAGATCTGCGACTTGGTATATCGGAGTCCTCTGGAGCTTTACGATCATCGTATTGGGTACTTTCTTGACCGTGGCTGGGACTTATGCTTCAGTGGTTGATATCATGGCTTCGTACAGGGTCTCTGGGGGGTCAGCAGCTTGGTCTTGTGCCGACAACTCTGGCTCTTCATAAGCTAGTATCGATAATTAATGTATCTACTGTAACAATAAATAGATTGGTTACACTAATATACTAGCACCACATGCTGAAGACTGGTACTTTGCAGCCTGAATGAACATAGTATTTCTAGGCACTCAGTGGCAGATCCTCGAAAGTCCTCACAGCCGTGTCACGATTGACGTAAAAGACAAGTCAGTACTAGTATGCAATATATTGTGGACGGCGAGTGATACCAGAATCATGATAGAAAAGTAGACGCCTTTAGTATCGCTTAGGCTCCAGAGTGTTTTACCCAGTACGCCTGAGGATTACACCACCCCTTGAGTCCCACCTCTCCCCAATCCATCCCGATTCCACTACTCTTATGCCCGCCAAAAGGCACATTGGGTGCAACTTCAAAGTGTGTGTTGACCCATATGCTCCCCGCTTCCAATTGCTCAGCCATTCGTCTTGCGCGAGGAACATCCTTGCTCCAGACCGATGCGCCCAAGCCCAAGTTAGATGCATTAGCCCTGGCAACAACATCATCCTCATTGGACCATTTCATCATGGGGACTATCGGACCAAAGGGCTCAGTTTGTACGATCTCCGAGTCTTCAGGTGGGTTATCAATAAGGGTAGGTTGGATGTGATAACCCTTTTCTGGCTTTGTAGTCCCGTTGGTGCTGGTCAAAGACTTCCATCCTTGTTTATCAATTTCTCCGTAAAGCCGCTGTAGCTTCTCAAATTGCATTTTGTTTTGTATCGGCCCGAAGAAGGCCTCTGGGTCAGAAAAGCCTCCGCTCTTCATGTTATCAAGAAAGCCAACTACAGCGGAACGGAAATCGTCGTAGATGCTTTCGTGGACATAAATTCGTTTAATGTTCATGCAGATCTGTCCGCTGTGAACGTAGGCGAGGAATGCCACCTGAGTATCATGGTCAGAATTCATTTGTACGAGCCATTGGAGTGACATAGTATCTTACCTTTCCAGCAACAGTGGGAATGTCAACATCTTCACACACAATAGCGGCGTCGTTGCCACCCAACTCCAAGGTAACGCGCTTAAGTGTGGATGCACAGGATGCCATGATCTTCTTTCCCGTCCCAGTTGACCCCGTGAAGCTTACCTTGGCGACGCCAGGATGTGCAGTGAGCATCGGCCCGAGGTCATCCCCGCCACTAAGAGCTTGGAAGACACCTGGAGGAAGAACCTTGGCTCCGATCTCTGCAAGCTTGAGAGCAGAATATGGAGAATATGGTGACGGCTTCCAGATAAAGGTGTTGCCAGCAAGCATAGCTGGATAGGCTTTGCCAATACCGAGGATCATGGGGAAGTTCCATGGAACAATGCCGACGCCCACGCCCAGTGGTACATATCGCACTATGGCAGTTCGCTTTGGATATGTCAGTCAATGTCTAATTTGCTCTTGGATATGAAACAACTAACGTCATCATTGTCCTCGGGCTTCTCCTCTTTCAGCCTCAACTCGGGCGTCTTCCTAACATGCTCCATAACAAGCATCAGTTCAAAAGCTCCAGCCTGAGGTGGTTTACCAGCTTCGCGACCAAGAAGGTCAATAAACTCCTGCTTGTGCGCCTCGATAGCGTCGGCAAACTTAACCAAATACTCAGCGCGCTCATCTTGTGATAGTTTACGCCAAAGAGGGTAGGCTGCTTTAGCAGCGTCTACAGCGCGATCGACGTCCTCCTGAGTGGAGACTGGGCTCTCCCAGAGTGGCTCTTCGGTACTTGGACAAATGCCATGACGGGTTTGGGATGTTTGGCTTGTTTTGTTGTTGATGATGTTTTGGAAGACCTGTTCTTGTGTTAGAGGGGGTTCCGAAAATGGAACCGGTAGTTATGTACCTTGAAGTCGATCTTTTGGTCGCAGGGGAAAGTCATAATTGCGGTTTGGAGCGTAATGAAAGTTGAAATAAAGGCTCCTAGTTGAAAGGTGAAGAGCGGGTTTGAACTGTATTTATGAGTCCACTGAACACAGGATGTATCTGGACTTTATAAATTGGAATTCAAAAGAAATGGACAACACTTTAGTCCGTCTTTTGAAACCTAACGAAGTGGCCAATCAACAAGAGTTTTTGCAATCTTAGATGCGCCAAGTAGTAAGCATAGCGTAGCATGCATCGCAGCTTGTATATAGATGCGGAATAGGGCTGACGAAGGACCGACGAAGGACCATCAGCAGACGAACGGAAGGTCCTGTAATCCGATTGTGGGATCAATTTTACATGGGATGTCTTAACTAACTGAACGGATCCCTTGACTTAAATACCCCGATTGATGACAAGTATCTGCTACACTAAATCCACTGGAGCATCCTTGAACAAATAATTTACCATCCAAAGCCGTTGTTTTCAAGGGCAGTCGCCACCTGTTCTGCGACAAGCTTGTTAATCGCGATGCCAGGGTGGTAATCATCGAACCACAACTAATAATCGTCAGCAAATGAAGTTACGCTTCTGGACATAGGACTTACGCATGATTTTCCATTGTTGTTAAAGCATGTAGCATCCGGTGCCCCGTAAGCAGTGGGATTCTTGATTGCCTTGTTGAATGAAACGGAGGTGTCAACAACGATAGCTTTGACGCCGGAATTAGCCTGCTTGAATGCCTGCAGCTTGGAAGCGATTTTGCTGTTGTAGAGGTTGATCGACTTGACCAACATCGCGTTGGAATCGGGACCTTGCTTGATCATGGTTGGGGTGAGTTGAGTTGCTAAAAAAAAAAAAAAAAAAAAAGGGGGGGGGGGGGGGGGGGAGAGCAAAAAAAAAAAAAAAAAAAAAAAAAAAGGGGACTGGGCTCTCGCTCTGCTAGGATCAGACACAAGAAACTGAGCTGGAG